>CAUYPO010107833.1:0-13019 GCA_963574435.1 Cheirogaleus major | reverse complement strand
TCAGCTTGCAGCACGCACAGGATGGCCAGGACCTGACAGGGGGAGCCGACCTTGTTGGTGTGGCTGTCCGCACCTTTCCGGTCACCTCTGGGATGGTAGCTGTCACGACCGGGCAGATGAGAAGGGCTGCTCATGTTCTTTACCGCTCCACGAGGAAATGCATGGGTTGTGCAGATACGCTGCGTGTCCACGCCCGTCACTAGGGCTTATTTTTGGGGTAGGGCTTCTATTGCGCAAATGCTTAGAAATCCTGCTAGGGCTTATTGTATGGGTAGGTCTTACTTTCCGGGAAACACGGTATGCGCTTAACGGGAAATGCTGCTGTCACTACTTCTGTTGAAATCAGTATAGCACGTGACCCATTTCCTTTAAGAGATAGGAGATACATAAAATTGTCACTGATGTGCTCAATAAATGATGACCGAGAGCCGCCATGTGCCTGGCGCTGTGTCGGGCTCGGTGCATGGGCTGCGTGGGGGTGGAGGGCGCAGGTCCGGGCTCCGAGGTCCACCCCACACTCGCAGGTGGCCTGGGGGGGCTGCCGTTAGCTCCCCAGCCACGCCATGACGTGGCCGCAGTGATCGCATACGCCAGGCAGCTTTGCTGTGACCGCGAGGTCGGCGGATGCAACCGTGTGTAGCTGTCTCCTGACAGCAAGCCGGTTCCTCCGGGAATCCTGTTTCAACACAACCCAGCAGCCGAGAGAGTCCCAAACACAGTCATCAGTTTTCTGAGCTCAGCAGCTTTCTAAGATGCTCCAGGGCCTCTTCCTTCTCTCGCCATCCCCCCCACCCCCGTGCGGGAGAATCGCGTCCTGGGAGGTGCGAGGCGGCAGGTTCCCATGTAGGTGTCCAAGGCGTCCGCGCCCAGTGTCAGAAACACCCTCCGTTTGCTTCCAACTTGGAAATCTCCCGCCCGGCTCACTGTGCTTCCCCGGAGAACTCACAATCATCCACGGAGACAGGATGGGCCATGCATATTCTGGTTATTCCAAATAAAATGCACTGCTATGTGCAGATTTCATGGCTAAGTGCCTTCTTGGAAAAGCTTCCGTCACACCGTTGGCCGGCTGGTCATATCGTCCGCTGTAACGAGGGTTAGACTTTCTGCCAGCCTCACGCATCACTTCAGCTGTTGCTGAGCGAAGGCAGCTTCCCAAATGCTTTCCAAAGCGTGCCTCGGTGTCCGGGGAGCCCCATGGGGCAGTGGGCCGGGGGGCCGTCTCCCTCCTGCCGCTGTTTGCCCTGCACCCCGGGCAGGACAGTCCCAGCCACACTCCCCCATCCGGAGGACCCCTCGCCCCCACCCGCTCCACTTGGCTGGTTCTCTCTGTGTCTCCGCCGGGACCCCCCTGTTTTCATCTCCACTCTCCTGAATTCCAACCGCATCTCCAGAACAAGAAGGGAGAGGAGAGCAGAGAGAGAGGAAGGAAGGAAAAATAACCTCTCTCCCAGCAAATGAGGCTGCTGGGCTTTGGGAAGCTGCCAGCCCCTTTCTACGAGGAGCTGTTAGATCAGATTTCTCAGCAAGAAAGAAACAAGGAAATTAGTGTGCAGTGGAGTCGGAGACTAAAATTAGCCGTCTTGAAAAACAAATCTCCAATAAATACAACCAGGATTTATGGCTGAAATTACAGGCAGCACAGATGGCATTTGACGGCGTTTCGTCTCGAGGGGGAAAATATTCCTTTTACGTTAGAACATCGGCATTGCAGGTTCGGGGATTATCGCGTGGGGTCCTGCACCGTTCTGCACATACCGCCAGCAAGCGCCTCGGCGCCATCAGCTGCTTGGAAGACGTGAGGAGCGCAGAGCCGGCATCCAGAAAGGTCACTGTGGCCAGTCCCCTGCTGCGGGCAGGCAGGTCCTCTGGTTGTAGAAGATCCCCGGGACGGAAACTCCGCAGGGGTCTCCCTCCCTCCCCGCCGCATTCATCTCGGGGCAGGACTTCCGTCTGTGCCAACGTCGAGCCCACGTTCCCCCCACTGTGTGTTCCTGGGTGTCCACCGGCCCCCCGTGGCGAGGTTCCAGGGTGAACCAGCAAGGGGCTTCTGGCACAGCGGTGCACCCTGCACCCCTGGGATCCACAGCCGACACCGCCCGGACGCAGATTTGGTTCTACTTAATTATTTTCTTAAGTGAAATAAAGGCATAGAGCAAAGGCTCTTCAGAAGACCAACAAATGCAGCCTTGTGTCCTCGGGGGACACCTCCAGGCGGGCGTGGGTCCCGGGAGCGTGTGTGTGCGTGTGTATGTGCGTGTGTGCATGTGAGTGCGTGTGCGTGTGTGGTGGGTGCAGAGACCCGAGTGTCTGTCTGTGGCTGTGGCTCTGTTTGCATGTTGAGTCCCAGACGTGGCCAGAGCCCCCGTGGGCAGTGACAGCCTGTATAAAAAGGGACCTCGCACTGTGGATGTCATGGTCAGAGGGTCGTCCAGCCTGGAACTCTATCCTCCAGTGACCTTTCCTTCTGGCTACCTTGACCCCTGAATTATTGAGGTGAGGCTCCAAGAAACCCAGGTGGGCCTGGCCTGGGTGTCCACCCAGCTGTCTTGTGGGGTCCGGTGGGGCACGGAGCGTGTGGCCTTGGAGTGGGGGGTGGGTGAGCTGGACCTGCAAGGTCCTATGTCCACAGCTCCCCGGCTGGGGAAGATCTCGGTCTCCAGCTGCACCCAATTCCCACCAGGTCCGGAAGCCCCTTAGAGCACCCAGGACCCAAGTGCCTGGACCTTGTGCTACTATGTTTCTACCTCTTCATTAATGCCCCAAATGTAGATCATCCAAATGGAGCTTCGGAAGTACTGTCTGCTTTGCTTTGTGGTTTGAAATCATTCTAGGTTTATAGAAGAACGGGAAAGACGGTGCAGAGGACCCCACGAACCCGTCACCCGCTCTGTCTGCGTCCACGCACCTTGCACCAGGCGCATGCTGAGTGGCAGACGGGCCGACCCTGAGAATCGGGCAGGGACACTGTGCCGGGAGGGAAATGGAAGACTTTTGTCACATTTCCCAGCTTTTCCCTCAACATCCTTTCTCTGTCCCGGATTTAGTCCCGGGCGCCACGTTGCCCGCAGTCCCCAGATCTCCTTGCAGGGTCCTCCACGTTTGATAACTGCAGGAGACGATTTTAACAGAAAGACTGAAAAATTGCCAATCTTCCCAGCTTCCCATCCTCCCCGCCCAAGGCACTGGCCGACCACTTCTGGATTGTTCTGGAAATCATTCCCGGGGCTGAGAGCTCCTCTTCTAGGCTGATTTTGTAAACACTGGAGACTCGACTTCACATGCCCTCCCATGAGAATGACAAGTGGCTTCCGTAGCCTGCACCTGAGTCCTTGCTGACGTGACAACCCGTGGGAGCCGCGGACTCCCGGGGTTTAGCTTTCTCAGGTCCAGGCAGCTGCTCGAGACAGAACCGCATCCACTTCCCGTGGCTGAGCGGAGAGACCGCCTTTGCCGGCGGTCAGAGGGGTCTACAGCTTCGAAGCTGCGTTCTGTTATTTCACGATTAACTCCTGCAGGAATCAAAGCAGCACCTTGAAGATCAAAACTTACAGCAGGGAAAGAAAGGGCCGCGTGGAGAACGGAACAGACGGAGCATCCCCCGCACGCTGTACCTCCCATGGCTTCTCGGGACGTCCTCACACCTGGAAGGCGAGGCCCTGTCCCCGTCCTGAACTGGGCCGCTCGCGGCCACCTATGAAGGTCACCTGGACAGAGGTTGCCCCTGCACCAGCAGGGCAGGCAGGACAGGCGGGGCAGATGGGGTGTCAGGAAAAGCTTCCGGAAAGGGAGGAGCCAGGGCCGGGGCTGAAGTGGAGCTGGCACTGGGCATTCTGGGCAGAAGGACCTGCATGTGTGGAGCTTAGGATGCGAGACGCTGTGTGGTCCAGAGCAGAGAAGGCGCCAGGTGCGAGGACAAGTGAGCAGCTCCTGAGATCAGAGGGTCCGAGGTACCACCCACTGTCAGGAAGGGGACCACGGAACGGCGTCATCCTTCACCTGGTCCACCCTCGGGGTCTACTTCAAGAGCTGCCACCAAGCCGTCCCTGGGGACGTTACAGCAGGTGCAGCTGACTCAGGGCCACTGCCCCAGGGCGTCCCTCCAGGTCCCTGCCCCGTCCTCCTCCCACCTTAACCTCCTCCCAGGGCATCCCCTGCCAAGCCAGTCTTCCCAGAGAGATGAGAAGCTCGTGGGCAGTTTCCCGTGAGACGCACAGAGCGTGTGGGAGCAAACCCTAGCGCACAGTCAGTCCTCAGTCGTCATTGAGACGTTGGCTTGCCTGTCGGCTGGGACTCTGCCTTGAGCAGCGTGCAGCAGGATCGCCCGAGAGCATCTGGGGGCTCCTCTGGAGGAGTGGCTGGGTTCGCGTCCTTCATCATTTCGGCTAAATGTAAATCTCACATTCGTACTGATATTTATGCACAGGGAGAGGAGGGAGAGGGAGAAACCCTCCTGTCCTAGAGCTGCATCTTACACTTGCACCAGGTGTTCATCAGCCCCAGGACCTGTCCTTGAGCGCCACCTAGATGTGCACCAGGTGTTCTTCATTTGCATGCTCCAGCCAGAGAGCTACAGCAGGTGTTCTTCAGCCCCAGGCTCCTGTCCTACAGCTCCAACTGAAACATCAACCAGGTGTTTATAAGGCTCAGGCTGATGTCTGAGAGCCCCACTTGAGTCCTGGACTAGGTGTTCTTCAGCCCCAGGCTACAGTGCTACCTCTCCAACAGAGTCATGCACCAGTTGTTCCTTAGCCTCAGTCTTCTCTCCAGCAGATCCACCTGAGCCATTGACCAGGTGATCCTCAGCCCCAGGCTCCTGTCCTAGAGCTGCATCTTAGACTTGTACTAGGTGTTCATCAGCCCCAGGTTCCTGTCCTGGAGCTCCACCTGAGATGTGAACCAGGTGTTCTTCATTTGCCGGCTCCAGCCTTAGAGCTCCACCTAAGAATTGCAGAAGTTGTCCTCAGCCCCAGGCTCCTGTCCTAGAGATCCACCTGAGACATAGAGCGATTATTCCTCAGCCCCAGGCTCCTGTCTTAGAACTCCACCTGAGAAATACATGAGGTATTCCTGAGACCCAGGCTCTTGTCTCAGAGCTCCACCTGAGACACAGACCCACTGTTCATCAGCCCCACGCTCCTTTCCTAGGGCTCTACCTGAGACATGCACCAGGTGTTCATCAGCCCCAGTTCCTAGAGGTTGCATGGTAGAGAGGAAGAAAAAGGCCTCCATCCTGGTCAAAGTTTTGCCCATTTCCCATTTAAGTGCTGTGACTTCCTGGCTCTCCTGGTGGTACCACACAAACGTGGCACCTTGGGCAGCTAGGTACCCATGATGTGCCCAGCACTAGAGAATGTGTGAAGGTCAGGACTGGTAGAGCAGACTTGGCTTCCCTAGCTCCAATCTGACCTTCCAGTGTGGCCGAGAGGCCTGTCTGGAGAGACAGCCAAGTGGCTGCATGAGGGTCAGCCCAGCGCTGACAGGGGAGCCAGGTGCAGGCTGTCCTGCTGACACACACACCTCTCAAAACACCCTCTCAAAATCTTTCCCTCTTCGAACTGGAACAAGACAAGGTTGCCCACTATCTCCTCTCCTATTCAACATAGTGCTTGAAGTCCTAGCGATAGCAATCAGACAAGAGAGGGGTATTAAGGGTATTTTTTGTTTTTAGTCAGCTCATGAGGCACCCACTTATTGAGCTTTTTTACCTTTCCAATTTGCTTCAAATGCCGAACAACCATAGAATGTTGAGTTTTTCAACAGCTTCTCGTGTAATTGTAAGAGGATCAGCTTTGATGATTGCTCTCAATTGTTTGTTGTCAACTTCCAATGGCCGGCCACTGCACTCCTCATCTTCAAGGCTCTCCTCTCCTTTGCAAAATTTCTTGAACCACCATTGCACTGTACGTTGGTTAACAGTCCCTGGGCCAAATGTGTTGTTGATGTTGTGAGTTGTCTCTGCAGCTTTACTACTCATTTTGAACTCGAATAAGAAAATCGCTCGAATTTGCTTTTTGTCTAACATCATTTCCATCATCTAAAATAAATATAAACAGCAAGTAATAAATCATTAGCCAAAAAACATAAAGCAAGAAATGTGCATTGAAATGATGTATAACATAACCACATTTATTTAAGAATGTATTCCAATATCAAAGGGCAAATTTCAACAATGCTAAAACTGCTATTACTTTTGCACCAAGCTAATAATAAGCTGAGAATTAGGAAAGTGGATGGTGTAATTATGTCCAAGTCCAAAAGTCTGAGAACCAGAAGCTCCAATGTCTGAAGGCGGGAGAAAATGCATGTCCCAGCTCCAGGAAAGAAAAAGGGAATTCACTCTGCCTCTGCCTTATTGCTTCATTCAGGCCTTCAGTGGAGTGGATGATGTCTGCCCACATTAGCAAGGGTGGATCTTCTTTACAAAGTCTACCGATTTAAATGCTATTCTCTTCTGAAACACTTTCACAGACACACCCCAAAATAATGTTTTAACAGCTATTGGGGCATCCCAGTTAAGTCGACTATAAAATTAACCATTATACTAGAGTTTGGTTCTTTAAGGGCAAACATTTTACCACTCTTTCACATGCTATGCCTCAGTTTTTCCATACATAAAAAAGGGATATTTGACATCATATTGCATCTTTGGGGGTGCTGAGTATGTTATAGCCACATCTATTATTTGATGTTAGTTTCAAATATTAATATCATTCAATCTTAAGCAATCTTAAGCAACATTATACTTTAGCCTTTTTATCCATGAAATTGCCTTATTATCATCCTGAGATCCTCTTATATTTTTTGCCTGGTATATAGTTTCTTAAAATTATGGCATAACATTTAACTATCTCTTAGAGTATCATATGTGATATGTTCATGTAGCATCTTCTTCATCTCTTCTTTATTCTTATTTTATATAAATTAATATAAACTCTATATTTATTGCATTTACCTTTTGGGCTCTGAAAACCTGAGATAAACTTAGGTGCATCCTCTTTAAATAAACCAGAGATATGGTTGGAGTTGGCTGATCTCAGGCTTTGAAAAGAGTTTTTAAAGGATTTCGATAACTCTGCTAAAATATGTTTTTAATTATTTATTCTGACCATGTGAGGTATATTTTCTCATGCAAATTTTGACAATAAGCAAGACATACAAATTAAGTGTATACTTGTAAAAAATATTTTGATTTAAATGTCTTTTTCAACCATTGCCCATTAATAATTCATACTAAGGAAGTTGGACTATTCAGGGTAAGATTTGGAAAAAAAATTTTATTCTTTCCTTGATCATAAATACTATTGGCTGAATGTTTGGTTATTCTTTAGCTTGTTTTATCGTATAGATTAATCTAGTCTCATTTTGTTTATTTTAGATATCTAATCCTGTCTTTCTTCTTATTCAGTTCCAATCGAGGTGTTTTTTTTTTTTCTGAAGTAGTCTCCCAAGTAGGAAAAAATCCTTCAACTTGATTAGCACAAAATTAAAACAGTGAGCTGAAATTAAACACGTACTCTCAAACTTGAATTTAATTAAATTTTCTTACTTATTTATAATTAAGCAAATTTTTGGTCCCTTATGGAATTCTTATTAATAAGATTATTTTTCCTTTTCTCCAAGGCCTGTGCTTTTACCTTTCTTGTGTATCTGTATGTGCAGCTTTTTTTCTTGGCATCAATAGTATTTTCTTTTCTTTTCTGTGTTCCCCTCAAGCATCCTTCACTTCATCCCTCATAGTACATAAATCAACTTTTACTACATTTCCTATCAAGACTCTGCTAATGTTTTTTATTTCTACTCCTACCTGTGGCATGTATAATATGACTGCCTGACATTTTTCCTCCTATCTCCAGTGGATTATACATATAAATGAAAGTCTGGATTTTAGTTTTCTTTTTTCATTAGACTATACATAAGCTTTATAAAAATTCTAGTATGTTTTAAATGTGCTTTCCAGAACTGTTAGAAATGAGCTTCTTTCAGTCTGTTCAGATTAAATTAATTTTCACTGACTCTTTATTTCAGATTGAATTTTATTTTAATAAAAGCATCAAATGAAACTAGAAATACAAACTGACTATTCTCTGTAAGGGAAAACAATAGAATTATAAAAATGTAGTCATCAAGATGTCAGGTGCATTTGAGGAGATGGGGAGAGGGAGTGATGGTGTCTCTTCCATATCACCTATAAAAAAAGCTCAGCAACAAAAAATGTTACAACATGAGAAAAGATTTTTAAAAGAGTTTTAATAGGAACTTACTGGAAATTGAGCATTCAAAACTCTTATGGAAATGCTCAGCACATTTAGATTTGTTGGATCCTTCCTTCTAAATCCATGTCTGCTATTTTTAGAATAATTTGGTTACTACTATTGGAGATTCAGTCTGTTGAGTACAGGAAAAGTGAAGTCCTGCAATAGAGACCAAATTGCCCATCTTTTTAATGCCAATAACGTGAAATCACAAGAGCATCCATAGAATCATGAAGACATAAAAAAACAACACACTAAAATAACAAACGGTGCATGGAGAATAGTCCTATGTTCCTCTGAATGCTTTGAGGAGTATTCTCTAAATTTTATAAACTGGTAATTGATAACTTGTTTATTATCCTTAATAAGATTGAGAACAACAGTGAGCTAAAAATAACATTTAATCAGAACTACTCGGATATTCATCTGAATTAGGCTGCTTATCCAGTTGGCACTCACTCCAAGCTTTAAAGAAAATTAATGGTGGAAGTTGTATCTCAAGACACATTAGCCTTCAAACCTACTCCTCCTGAAGTTTTCTTTGTTTCAGCAAATGCCACCTCCACTCTTTCAGTTGTTCTGGCCAAAATTCTGGATGTAATCCTAACTCCATTCTTCCTCTTACTCCTGATATCCTCCTCTCTATTAGCAAATCATATTTTTTCTACCATCAAAATATATTTAGAATTCTCCCATACTTTACAATGTTCCCCACTATTTGGGAATTTTAGTCTAAACCATCATTATCTTTTTCTTGGATATTTGCAAAGGTTTTCTTACTGTTGCCCCAGCTTCTACACTTGCCCTCCTGTTATCAAACCAGAAGCCAGAACAATGTGATTAAAAATAATTCCGATCATGTCTTTACTCAGCTCAAAACCTTCTGATTGCTTCCCATCTCATGTTCAGTAAAAGCCCAAGTCTTTACAGGGACTCCATGGCCCTCACTGCTTCCTCCTCTCCCACTGCATCTCTGTCACATTTCCTATGAATCTCTCCCTCATTCATTCTGCTCCCTGCACTGAGGCCTTCTTGCTGCTCCTTTAATATGCCCCATACACTCTACTTCAGGACCTGTGCCATTGCTATTCTCTTGGCTTAGATAGCTCTGCTGCCTGATACTGGCAAGGCTTATCCACTCAGTTCCTTTAGTTCTTTGCTCAAATATCACTCATATAGAGAGTCCTCTGTGATTCTATCCAAAACTAGTCACCCTTGTCACCTCACTATCTTTCATAGCTGGCTTTATTTTTCTTCATGGAACCTCTCTACTCCTGATTTATTATGCATGTATTTGTTCATTGGCTGTCTCTCCCCACTCCCTGTTAGAATACAAACATCATGACTTTGTTTATTGCTATATTTCCAGCACTTAAAACAAAGCCTGGATAGTCAAGAAAAATTTATTGAACCAACATATCAACTATATGAATGATATATAATAGTTTATTTCAGGAGTTTAAATGGTGAGTATATTGCATTATATATTTGGGCTCATTTTTTAGACATCTTAAATGAAAAAAGCAGTTATAGTATCAGTGTGCCTTCAGTTTAAGAGCGCATAACAATAATTATTTCTATCACTGTTGAGTAATTGTTATATACTAGCCACTAAAATAAGTGTTTTGTGTTGTTTATATTTTATCTCATTCATTCCTCACAAGAATTTTATATATACATATATATGGCTGTCCTGAAAGTATTCAGCCATTATTAATATAACAAGAACAGTTATATGGCTGGATACTTTCCGGGCAGCCCTAGTGTATGTGTGTGTGTTATTTTATAATATATGTAACATATTTATAATTTAATTTTATAAATGAAAGTGGCAAGGAGTTAAATTACTTTCTCTAAGTCACATATTTGGAATAAAACAAGATTTATCTGCTTCCCAAATTTCCTACTCATTCCACTGTACTATTCTGCCTGTCACCAAAGATAAATCGCATTATTATAAAAATTCACCCACCAATTTCAAGGATATTTTCTTTATTCCTAATATTACTTGCTAAAAGAGCTTCTTTATTAAAGAACCATACTGTTCTCAACATAATATTGCTATTTCCCTAAGATTTGACTCTGTCATCTGTTCTGCCAGTAATACATGGCCATCTTGTGCCATGTGCCTTGGGTTCCACATTGAGAAAAGGCTATCAGTCCTATCAGTTAGCTCTTACAGTGTAACAAACCACCTCAAAAGTCATGGTTTAAAACATCAAGCATTTACTACTATAGCTCACATTTTTGTGGGTCAGCTAGGTGTCAACTGATCCAGGCTAATCTAGGCTGAGCTCACCATTCATCTGTAGGTCAAGTGTGGTCTCAGCTCTAGACTGAGTCAGCTGGGTCAATTCTGCTTCATGGATTTCTCATCCTGCAGACATGCCCTTCTCATGCTGATGGCGAATGTGCAAGAAGGCAAGCAGGGATATTTTTATAAGACTATGTATTTACTATTAACCATTGCTATTATTTTAGAATAATATCCTTTGATTTATCAATAAATCTTATTTGGCATAATGGTTCTGAGCAAAATGGTGGCAGTCTGGGGCCTAAATGAATGATAGCTACCAATGCCCATTGCTTTTTCCTGTGGGGTGGCAAAGGAGCTTTAAGAAGCTGATTCCTCCTCTGTGCTGCTATGCTGCACTATACTTACTGTTGGGTATTTTTAAACCTGAGTAAAACTTTTTATACAGCCTCATGCTGCGATGATGAAAAACTTTTGAGCAATGAAAGAAAAGTTATACCTACACAATGTGCAATATGGTACATAGACGAGGATGGCTGAGAAAGGACTCAAGACAGAAAAGGAGATTGAGATAGTAAGGGAACAAAGTTTGGAGTGAAAGTTTAGAGAAGTGAAAGCTATCAGTTTTCTCTTTATACCCCCTGGAATTCTGAGATGTCTTGGAGACTGGACTGGCCTTCTTGCCATACAAGTGATGGAAGATCTAGTCATGTTTTGGGGTGTCAAAGAAAAAGCTAATCCCATAAACTGGAGGGATTGGGGACTTTAAGTTTCATATATAGCTTCAACACATTTCCTTTTATTCTTTTTGTAGTTGACTCTCTTAAGATCATATTTTTAATTTTTTTTTACTGATAACTGACTAACTCCATGTAATTTTTTTTGACTTTTGTTTTTCTATTCAAATACAACCCTTTTCTTAATATAACTATCCATATCTTTTCCTTGTCTAGTCCCTGATTTTATTACCTGTATGGTATTCATTTTTTGGCCTACATATCTTAAATTTAATGATGTATTTAATGGAGAGCCCAATAACTCCCAGTGCCAGCAGTTGGTTTATGTTCATTTATGGTGGCTGCAATTGTCCATTTATGATTTCTGCTGATCTTGGGTAATGACACACCATTGAATACTCTGGGTTCTGAACACATTCCTTTCTACCCCAATTGCATAGCAGTAACTCAAACACTTCTTGGTAACTAGGGTCAATCACCTTCCTAATGTGGTAGTTCCTTATTTATCAGCTTGCCCACCTTTATGAGGAGACCGCAGTGACCAGAGGAGTCATACATCAGGTTAAATGAAACCCCTCTATGTTCCCTGTTGGAAGAATTTCCCCTTGGTAAGTTAGATTTCAAATCCAACAGAACCTAAAACTGTGGAGAGATAAAGAAATAATTCTGCAAATGAAGCCATGGAAGTGATGCCAATTAAGCTGTGGTGAGAGCAAGCGATTCATTTCCACTCCTTGGTTCTCATGCCCATGAATTTTAGCTCCTGGAACGCAACCCCATCTGTGGCCTAATGGTTTTGTTCCTGTCCTACATCTCATAGAACACTACCCCAAACACATAGGTTTTATGGCCCCCTACACTGAGCCTTTAATAGGTCATTTTGTCTTTCTATTAAGTTGCTTCTTTCTGGATGTTGTGGTGACCTGTGATCATGAGTCCAGATCCTTTGATCTGAGTATATGTTATAAAAGATCCTGGGCTGGTAAATCAAGTATTCCATAGGCCCTTGGATGGTGGTGCTTCCAGAGGCATTGCTTGCAGGGAAGGTAAAACTATAATCAGAATAGGTGTAAATTCTAGTAAAGATGAATTGCTGTCCCCTGTCTAAGGTGGAAGGAGTCTGATATAACCAACCCTCCAAGGCTGGCTGGTCTCCTTGACAGATGGTTTCATATTAAAGGTACAGCTGCTGAGCTGCTGGGCATCCATCAAAAGCAATACCTAAATTCATCTTGGTACAAATTGTTGGACACGTGTGTAGTCTCCATTCCTGCCACCATAGATATTCTGCTCATGAGCTGGTTGCACTAGCACCAGAGTGGGCAATGAGAGATGCCATCTGACATTTACAGGCTAAATCATCATGCTGCCTGGTTATTGGGTGCCGTCTTCTCAGTGGATATGATCATTGTCAGAAGACAAACATATCTTCATGCTTTGTGTCCATTAATATAGATTCATCCACATGCATCTTCCACACATTTCCTTGCCTCACAAGTGATTGGATCTTGTTTTTTCCAGGTCCCTTATAAATCAGCTAAGCTATTTGCCACTGGCCCAAATTCTCGTATAGCTATACTTTAAGCCACTTTTCCTAATGTAAAAAGTGAATGACCAACTGCACTGTTTGCAACTCTGTTTACTAGGAAGATTTCCCTTCTTTGCTGTCCTCCAGGACCACTTCAGAGTAGGCTGTAGTGAAATAGCTGTCCATTAATACATTGTGATCTGGGTTTCTGTTTTTGAGTTAGCTAGTTTTAGAGAGTCACCCAT
>CAUYPO010107828.1:0-17327 GCA_963574435.1 Cheirogaleus major | reverse complement strand
AGAAGGACCTACCCTCAAGGAGCATAGTGTCTGTTTGAGAGACACAATGGAAAAAAGCAAAGCAAGTAGAGAGAAAAAAAAGCAAAGCAAAAGAGCAAGACATAGACTGGGCAGGATTCAGAGTCAGAGAGGTCACTATAGGCTGGACTAGTCAGAGAAGGCCTTGTGGATGTGATGAGTGGTCAGGACCACTAGCAGTTTGCAGGTGTCATCTCCACATGTTCCAAGCGCCATCTTTGCACAGCCAAGGTAGGGTGTCTGAATGTATGAGAAGGAAGGAAACACATGCAAGATAGAGACATAACTGGCCACCCTAAAGATTAGATAGAAACATTGCAACCATTAAAACCCCTGAGATGTTAGACTCAGTCCCCACAAGCATAAGCAGAGTCTAGGGCAATACCCCCAGTGAGTCATCCCCCTGGGCTGAATGTGAACAAGGGGGGTGCTTTGTGCAGCTTAGCTTTCAGATGGGATCTCAAAGGAGCATGTGTCCTGTCTCTTCTTCCCCAGGTTGGATTGCCAGCTTGTACCTGGCCTTTCTGTTTGGCAACGCTACTTTTCCTCTTGCTGACCACAAAAAACCCCAACATCTATAGGATGCCCCTCAGTAAACTCACTTATCCTGAAGAAAACCGCATCTTCTACCTACAAACCAAGAAAAGGATGGTTGAAAGCCCTTTGTGAGAAAAACCCCCATCCACAGCCATGGTCACGAGTCATTTCTGACTGACTGCTCCAGTTGACCTCCAGGGTCTCAGCAAAAACAACTTTCATGCTAACCCATCAGCATTCTGTTCTTATGCTCATTTTGTATTTTTCTTTTCAACTCCAGGAATATCCTAAAGCATGTGGGAGCCACATCCAGGTGATGTGCTCCGGCATGGAATTTTAAACCCTCATGGGGGGTTGGCATTAAGACTGCAATGTACATAAAGTCAGAATGCTCCAACAAAAAGAAGAAGTGAGACCAGAGCTAATTATTGATATTTATTGATATTCATGGTGTTTAGTTGGCTAGATGATGTTCACAGTATTAAAAATTAAGCTCTATAAACCAACTAAGCCTTATGGAATGCACAGTCAGAAAATCAAAGTCAACCCACAATTCTCAGATCAGCAGTTTGGCTTTTTAAAATCAATGCAGGTTACACATTACAGCTAGGGTCAACATCACTGGGGTGTGGGCTGATAGCTGAGGTTGTTCTCCACTTCCTCCCCAGAATAGTCTCCATGCTGTCCCTAGCATATGTGGCATTCTCTTTCAGGAGATAGTTGGGGTTTTTTTCAGACTGAGAGCTACAGGGGCAGAAGGGATTTTGTCAGTCACAATTACTCTGTCATTTTGCCACTATGTTTGGAGATTGCAAAGGATTTTTAGATAGAGATTTTTTCTTATGAAAAAGGATTTGTTTTCAATGAGATAAAATAAGAACAGTTCCTGGTCTAACCAGTTCCTAGACATCTATGAAAAGTTACATATTGTATTTATGAAATACTCAGCTTAGCTATTTTTACTTTAACTCCTAAATTGATTTTGTAGATGCCACAAATGCATAGAATCATCATCAACCTGCAAAGGCCCTTTATAGTTACATTTTTAATTCATTTGTGGATGGGATGTCTTATAAAGACTAAAGGTTAAGGTCAGATTGCTTATGAGTGCAATTTTTAGAAATCAATGAATTTCTTAATTTAAAAAACATTATTTTCTGCACACTCACAATATTTTCTCTCAGAAACCAATAGTATTTGAACCACCCAAAAGAAATACAGGTAAGGAATCCTCTTGTTTTTCTCTTTTTAATTTATAAGTTATCAGTTCTATAAAGGTTCTGTGACCAAACATGCTGAAGATGGCAATGGCAAGTTATGCTCATTACTTAAGTAGGTATCCACTTAGTATTTTGGAGGTTGGAAAAGTGCAACTTTGGAATCCTGAAGGTTTTTTCCTCTTGGGGTTTTCAGTGCTCAGCATACAATATACTGTTTGCTGAATGAATAAACAGGAATAGGGAAATAAACCTAAAAATATTTTAGGGAGAAATTCACTTCTTTTTTTTCTCAGGAAAACAAACAAGCAAACATTGTTCCAATGTAAAAACCCCATGACCAAAGCCTTTTGAAATTATAATTTACAACTGTTGTAGGTATAGGGATATTCTTGTGGAAAAACTAAATGGTCAGTGTTTGAACTGAAATCTTCCTTGTTAGGGAATTTATGAAATAAAAGCCAGGGGAAACAAACAAACAAAAAAAGCTTAACCAAAGATGAGCAGTGAAGAATCTAGGCTGTGGCTGAGTGAACCAGAGGACTCTAAAATGGACCAAGGGCAATCTTCAGAACAGCTCTGATGTGCTCATTACAGAGTCTTGTGCACTCACACAGATTTGTAAATAGGAATGTTTTAAAGCCTTGTACATTGTCTGATTTAAGTGGTATTAATTCTCTGAAGCTATTTTTGTTACTAAGTATTATCCTAAAATTGAGCACTTGTATTTTTTTCCTATTGTCTCTGTAACAAATTTCTACGCAAGTATATGAATAAATTATACTCAGAGCTCAGTTTTGTGTAATGTGCCTTTTATAACCATCATTTATATGAATGATCACATGCATAAGTATGTGTTGCTTATATTTCATTGTGCTAGAATACTTATTCCTTTCTCATACTTGGTAATGGTACCAGACGTGTAGTTGAGCAAATCCTGTTTGATTTCAAATTGACAGGCCCACCCATACCCTTGGGTGTCCTATCAACCATTCTTTGTTCTCCACACTCAGGGATGAGGATGAATTGCTGAGGGCAGCTACAGACATTACCCATCAGAACAAATAAAGTTTAGCCATGTGAGCAAGTTCCAATTTTGTCAGAAACAATATGGATCCATCTGTCTTTTATAAACCAGTGAATGTGCATTACTATCTCATATCTAGAGTTCTGAGGTTAAAGCTATTGGACCTTTGTGTGTGTATGTTTGTATGTTTAGATGTATTTTGTGTATGTATGTTATATGTTGTGTCCACATGGTACCAAATTGGCTTTAAATAAAGGAACACCCATAAATTAAGTAAATAAACTCAAATGTTTTTCAAGTTCACATGAATTTAGTAATCTTTGGTAAATAAGCTGTATTTTAAAAAAATATATTGGTAAAGTAAAAATAAAAATGTCTTCAAAATTGTCAGCACACATTTTTGCCTACATGTACTGGTCATATTTATGCTTACCTCTGCTTGATGTTTTAAGGTATTATGGTTTTACATGAAATTTATAAAACTATGAATTCAGCCCAAAACAGAATGCTCTTTGTTTGTGTGATTTTTGGTAAGTAAGACTAATTTAATATTGTTGGTCTAATGAAAACAGCTGAATCTTCTGAGTTATCAGCAAAAATACCCATGTGTTTAAGGTTCTTACTTAGGTGAATATCTAATATTCACAGGCTATAAAAATGGTTAACTGGAAAATAACTTGAAATGATGATAACTAGCTTTGTCTAATATCTGAGTTTTAATAAGTAATCTAAGTAAACTGCTAAAATAAATATGTTAGATAAATATAAATGGGATAAATGCTTATCAATAAAATTTTCATATAATTTTAAATCATAACATTATATTAAATCAAACAACAGATACTCATTAAATGTCTCCATCATTTCCAATTTAAAAAATTATGTTATGGGGAAACATGTGTTTAACAATTATAAAAAGGTTCTCATCTATAAAATACTAATATGTGACAATTTAAGTTTTCTTGCTTCCTAGATTTTCACTAAAATTTAGGCTACTAAGAATAAAAATTCTAGTCAACATATGTAATTCTATATATAAAGTGTACCAAAGAATAAAATGTTTTTCTAATAATAAAAATTAGGCTGGGCACGGTGGCTCATGCCTGTTATCCCAGCACTTTGAGAGGCCAAGGCAGGAGGATCACTTGAGGCCAGGATTTCAAGACCAGCCTCGGCAACATAGTGAGACCCTGTCTCTAAAAAAATAGAAAAATTAGCTGGCTATGGTGGCATGCATCTGTAGTCTCAGCTACTTGGGAGGCTGAGGCAGGAGGATCCCTTGAGCCCAGGAATTTGAGACTGTAGTGACTTATGATGGCACCACTGTACTGCCTGAGTGACAGAGTGAGACCCTGTCTCAAAAAAAAAAAAAAAAGAATGACATAAAAATGTTGCCTTTATTGAAAAATAAAGGATAATTTTGTCTAATTTGGAGGTTATTTAAGATTATTTATGAAAGAAGGTAGAAAGGGACCAGTAAGTAAGAGACAGAGATGTGAAAAAAAATTATGGAAGGATAATTTTGTCTAATTTGGTGGTTATTTAAGATTATTTATAACAAAAAGTAGAAAGGGACCAGTAAGTAAGAGACAGAGATGTGAAAAAAGTTATGGATATAATGATATATTTTGGGTACAGAATATTAAACAGAAAAGAGAATGATTTTGTATGAGAAAGGACCATGTATGGCAACTTTTTGTCCTAATGTAAAATGACTGGTTATTTAGAAAGGGGGAATTCAGGACAAAACAGAAATTCCAAGCATGTTGTAAATGGTCTAAGTCATGATAAGGTTTGCGAAAGGGAATTTATGAAAGGTATTTTCTATGCGATCAAGTTAACTATAATTAAGAGGGAAAAATCTGGGCTTAAAACAATGAAGTTTTCTTAAAGTTTTGATTTGCCCTTAGTGAAAGTGCAAAACATTTTGAGTCTAATTCTATAATCTGCTTCTTCTGAAACTTCTCAGATTTATACCTCAAAATTCAACTTTTGCTGTGTCTCACTACTTTCAGTTTTTTTCTCTACTTGAAAAGGCCTGAGATGATAACCCTCCTTAAACCTTTTTGTTAGCTCCTGTACTTATTTTCCCTTTGATTCTAAGTCTGCTATTATGATCTGACTCTGAAATGTTTACCTTAGAGGTCTAAAAAAAGCATTGTTTTATTCGTAGCTTCTTGATATGTTTAAATTGTTCAATATGGTCAAAAAAAAACCCACAAATTTCCCATGCCTTTTCTAAGAGTCATGTGTTCCCCTGTTCAAGGTACTAGTTTCCTAGTTTCTTGTTTCTGTTATAATAAAATGTTCATTCTTGATCCTGAACACACCATTCTTATGCCCAATTAGTTCAAGTAACTTTTTCATCAGGTTTGACTTCCAAGTTGTCTAAATAGGCTTCCCATGAGAAGAAATAATTGCACTGCAGGTTTTTCTTTACCTTTTGATAACTGGCCCAAGAAACAAATATTTTACGTTTTATCAAGATAAATCCTATGTTGTCTTTATTAGGTTTCTGATCACTTGGGAAAACCGAGCTTTAAAAAGTTAAGGTTTTTATATTCATGTAACTTTCTGTATTGCCTTTGATGTATTTTGATTATCACTCAGGGAGAGAAATCTTTCTCAGAAGCTCCCCCAAAATAATCTCACTTATGTCTTTTTGGCACAACTGGGTCATATGGCCATTCTGGCTGCAAAGGATTCTGGGGAAGTATGTATCTCGTATTGTCAGCTTCTATTGTAACAGGTGAACTCTGCCATATTGAAGCAAAAGCAGGAGGAATGGCTGCTGGACAGGCAGCCAACATGGTGACATATAGTACCACCATGTAGTATATATTTCCTATGTGCCCACACTGGACACAGCCATGTGGTGACAGGCAATATTGTCTATTGTAGGATTCACAAAGGAGTTTGGGACGAGACCTAGACCAAGACTTTCTACACAGAAATGCTTTGCAAAATACTTGCTGGAGTATTCCCAGAGTAATTTAGGACACCCTATCCTCACACAAGGTTGTATAGCCTCCAACTAACAAGATTCTAAGCAAAGGATGAGACATGATAATGATCAGGCAAGGAAAGCTTAGGGTCAATTCATGCTCTAATTAGTTCTCTTGATGTAATGGCTGAAGCCTCTAAATCAGGCCACATAGGAAGCCCCATTGGAAATAGTTGGGTTTCAATTCAGTTCCAGCTCAATGAAGTACTGAAAACAAGTGTCTGACATTTTCTGGTTCATGGTTTCAAATAAACAATAGGGAAGCCAGTTTCCATTTGGGTTGGGTCTGTTGGATCCTAGCCCACTGAAGCTTGAATTATATTGCAATGACATGCAAGGACTTGAGGGGGAAGAAATGAAGCGCAGAGGGAAGTTGGCAAAGTGCCAGGAAACTCAGCTAAAATTAAGTCCTTCAGACCACAGGAATGGAACCTAGGACATGAGTCACTAGTCCAAATGCAAGTGTATTTGAGGCCAACAAGAGCACACACAGCCAGGCCATGGGACTGGCCAATCCAACAAGGAGGCCTTTCTATTTTCTGAGACCCCCATGTTGGCCTCTCAATGAGAGGGTAGATACCCATCCCCTCCTCCCCCCTCCCAACATAATGAGTGAGATGGGCAACGTTTGGGGGATGGTCACGCTTGAAGTTCTGCCTTGAGGGGGAAGGGGGGCATGGGCAATATACGTAACCATTAATATTTGTACCCCCATAATATGCTGAAATAAAAAAAGAAAAAGAAAAATGAGAGGGTAGATCTGTACTACCAAACACAGTACCAACTAGGCACGTGTATCACTTGCAGTGAAGCTAGTGCAAATTGCGATGTGTTCTACATGTAAAGTACACACTGGATTTCAAACACTTAAAACAAAAAACAAACAAAATATCTCAATATTTTTTACATTGATTAAATTTTGAAATGACAATATTTTGGATACATTGGGTTAAATATGTTGTTAAAATTGATTTTACCTTTTTAAAACTTTTTTTTAATGTGTCCACCAGAAAACCTAAAATTACATATATGACATGCATTTGTAGCTCACATTAAATTTCTATTGAACAGCACTGGGCTAGACAGTGCCCAAGTTCTGGGCTCTTAGTGGTTTACAAGGTCTCCATGGCAACTCAGATGGCACTAAGCTATCGGAACTGAAACTTCTGGAGAATTCATCTTTCCCTTAGATATAATGCATGGATAAGATATAATGATTCTGGAGTCTCTATTTCAAATCCATCAGTTCAAAGATTATAAATGTTAATTTCAGATAAAATGTTATACCTTTCCAGAAAGATTAAATCCTGTACACCTTGAAGATGTCATTTTTTAAAATAATCATAACATGGCTACAGAGTGATTTTCTTGTGTGTGTTGTGAAGTTACCCTGAAGGCAGTACCTGAAGAGGAGCCTCAGAAACACTTGCAGCTCAGGCAGCTGAGGACCACGGACACAGGTGGGTTGACTCTCATTGTACCCATGTGCAGGACAACTCTCACCTGGATGGACAAATGCTCATCATTCCTAAGCAATGAAACAGGTGAAATATCTAGGTATAAGGCAATAGAGAATAGTGAGAACTGTAGCAAAATGAAGATTACACACCCTCCCCTAAAAGCATTCATGTGCAGATTTTTTTTAACACTATGCTTGCCAGACAAAGCATATTTGGGAGCTGGATTTCTTCTATGGGCTCCATTTTTCAAGTTCTATACCTCTTGCACTTCTTATAAATGCTCTACAACGCTTGACAACTGGGGTATTTATCAGAAGAATGCCCAAGGGCCTTTGAAAAATTCAAGTGTTCCCATCCCATCCTGGACCTTCTGAATCTGAATCTCTGACGGTATACAGATGATGATAATAGGCCCTCCTATATAAAAGCTACTGCAAGTTCAGAAACTTCACAGACCCCTGGAGGCTGAAGCAACTGGGGATGGCTTCCTGGAGGAGGTATGACTCTGGCCTCATCCTGACACATTCCTGCCCTGGCTCACCTAGACTTGGCTCTGGAAGCTCATTTGGGTTCCTCCTGGATCCCCTGACCACTGCCCTTTCTAGAACCACTGCCAGGGTCCAAAGAAATGATGCTCTTATAAAGGGGCCGTGTTTTGGTGGTCCCCGAATTCACAGTTCAGGCAGTGTATACAGTAGGTGGCCAGGGCCGAAGGAAGTGGCTGAGGCAGAGAATCTGTTTTCTTCAAATGCTCAAAGCTTACACACATCGAGTCAGCCCATAATATCCATCAGTTCCCATTTTGCTCCCATCCCGTCCCACAGTCAACCCAGTGTCACAGAGTCTGTCTTATCCACCCTCATGTGCAGCTGTGTGGTTACTCCTTTAACCCATAAGGATGACCTAGAAAGGTCTAACCACATTTTTCATAGACACAGAAATGCCTAAAGAAGGCTAACATTGTGACTCCCCAGGCCCTGCCCCCACTGCTCCCAGCCTCCTGCCCTCCACTCATCATGTGAGGAAGGCTTGTGCTTCTCTTTCCTTCTCCTGGGGACCTCCTTGAACTGCCACATGGCCCCACTAGTCCTGCTTCTGGCCTACACATTCCTCATGGACAGCACCCCATCCCCAGCAGCCCTTCCCCTCACTGCCCATCACAGGCCCTCAAAGCTCCAAGCCACTTGGCCCATGGCAGCCTGAGGAGCCCTTTCCCCAGCATCCTGAATCTACCACTACTGCCCCTTCATCCTAGGAGCTTCCAAATTCAGGCCCTTCTAAGCCTCACAACTCTGGATTATTCTTCCCTGCACCCCATGTCTAAGACTGACCTGCTGTTGGTTCACACAAGTACAGCCATTTAAATTATTAAAATATTGAAATCTTTGCATGCATTGTGGTGAGCAGCCACTGTCCCAAGCCCTGTCGCCCTGGTCCCTCTCTGGGACCTTTAGGAATTTCTTCACATCTAGCAACTAAAAGGTAGCATTCAGCACAGCTGAGAGTTGCAGCAGTAGTTCTGATGGGTCAGTTCCCTCGCCGTGCCAGTGGTGTAAGGTTTTAAATGTCACCCTGGCACCACATTGCAGACAGATTTTGTATGCCTATTGCTCGTTGTAATTTAGTACAAAGCATCGTTTCTTTCAGGTCTCCAAGATGGGGGTCTAAGGACTCAGGACTCAGCGCCAGGTGCATAAGGGGCGTGCAGCCACCTTGCATCGGGAGGGGGACAGTCACACCTGCATCAGGCCAACACCTGCATGTTGTGACCTGAGAGGAACCAAAATGCATCCCCTGAGATGCCTTCACCAGCAGCCTACCATGGAGCCTAAAATTTCTCCACTCCCTCATGTGAATTTCCAGTGTGAGAAGCAACACAGTGAGATCTCAGTAACACCCTGGTCAAATTAGTTTCTATTTGGTCTCTTCCCACTTGATAGGCAGCAAGAGAAAATCCTGTAGGGAAGGAATTCTAGAAAGATTAGTTTTGATGGGCAAATTCAAGGAAGGTGGCCATCCAGAACTAGAGCAGTGTCACTCAAAGGAAAGGAATGAGGAGGAGGAGAGACATACGAGAGGAAATGAAGGACAATGCATCATTTAAGACATGGATCCCCTGAGCACGTTGCAGTGAAGAGACAAGCCAGTCAGCAAGAACCAAAGAGTCAAATTAGGTGTGAACCTGGGCCAGCAAAGCCTGTGCCCTGGAAATCCTTTTGAGTTAAGAAGCAGCCTCTCTCCTCCATGGCTACTTCCTCTTCTTGAAATCTTAGAACCCCGGCTTCCCTGCTGGAATGGCCATTTGTTGTTTCTGTCTTCCCAGCATGCTTCCCGCCTCCTCCTGGTAACAGCGCCTCCCTTTCCTTAAGGGATCTGCTCCTTCCCCATCCATGGGGTTCCCTCAGGACTGCCACTCTCAGACACAGTAGAGCCCAGTGACTCAGACCTAGTCAGTCATAGCACTCCAAACCCCCAGCCACAAGGACTGGCCCAGGAAAGAGCCACCTGACCCAAACTGAGCAATCAGATTCTGCCCTGCAGGAAATCTAAGTACACAGACATCCTGGGATAGAAGGAAATTGGGGCCGGGTCTGACAGTAGTGCTCTGGAGAAAGGCCATGAGATACCCAGAGCCACCCTGATTTCTTTCTGTCCCAAGGCCAGATTACTATTATTTTGATGTAGTAACTAAATCTACTAGCTCCTTATCTTCATATCTTTCCAGTAAGTTAGAGTCTGTTTCTACCATTGCAACCAACAGCCCAAATGGATAAAGAATATTGCAAGTGACACACCTAGAAGATGGACCAGGCCGAGTCGAGAAGGGAGGGGATCTGATAGTCCCTCCACACAGGTGAACCATTAAGTGATGTATACGGTGACCCACACCATGGGTCCCCATGGCTGAAGCTTTAGAAGAGGCTTGGTAGGAAAACATCAGGGTATTAGAGAGCTCTGACTACTTTTTTTCTTTTTACTTGCACTAAAGCAGGATGCATGGGCATGTTGAGGTTGTCTCTTCCTGCCTTTAGCTCATGCTCCAAGACCCCTGGGGGCTGAATGACTCTGCTCCCTGCCTGTGAGAGTTATTAAGCTATTGTCTCTCAGTTCCAAACTTGCCCTTCTGCACTCTGTTCTGTGATGCTGGGTTTGGGACTTTGCGACCCAGTTTCCTTTTGCCTGCTGGCTTCTACCAAGAGGGTGGACTAGAGGGATACTGGGAGACAGACGAGGGGAGAGGGATTTGCCATTTTCAGCAGTAATTTCCAACTTCCTGCCACTCTCCCATAACCTGACCCCATCACACCTCCTCGGAGGTCCCAGCACCAGCTGAGGCACTCCTTCCTCAACTGAGTTCTGTCCCTGTCCCTAATTAAAATTAACTTCCCGACTAGGAAGTGGCTACCTGGGAGAGAAATGGGGAAGAGAAATGGAGAAGATTGATCCCCCAGGCCTTTCTCAAACACTTTCTATTATAAATTCATTTTTTGGCCCCCCAAAAAATAACAATTCCTGGCCACGATTAAGTGTCACTCACTCAAGAGCCTGGGGAAAGAGGTAGTACTAGCCCAGTTAAAAAGGCCCTGTCCTGACTCCCTATGCTTTAAAATGTCACAATATGACCTTCCTCTTGCAATTCCTCTGGCCCTTCCTCATAGAAAAGGGACCCACGGGACCAAGGAGCTATGCCCACCTAGAGCCTGGGAATCCCTTCTAGACCATGCACCTAGGATCACAGTGTGTCCTGCCCAAGTGGCCCAGAGCCTGCTTCCTTAGCCCATGAGTCATCTTCTGGGTGGGCCCTGCACTTCCAAGTTATACACTCTCTGTTCAAGGCACTACTAAGAGATGCTGATGTAGGGTAGGGGTGAACAGAGCTTGAATGTGCCCACCGAGTTATCCACATGCATGCATGGGGCCCCGCTGAGCAGGGCAGAGTCGAGTGGGAACAGAAGGTGGGGTGGAGCAGGGACTGCTTTTGTGCTCTTGCCGCAGGCCCCCAGATGTTTGGGGAGGGTCTCACAGGAAGTAAGTAAGCTCCAGTCCCTGACTCTAAGGCAAAGGCCAACAAAGCCATTGCACTGAGATCTGGGGGATGAGCTAAGACACAGGACTGTGAGGCTGAGCCCAGATTCAAACAAAAGAGACCAGCAAGGGTTTTGTGAAGCCATATCGCCAGAGAACCCCCAGGCTGAACAAGCAGAAGTTCATGACTGTGAATCCCAAGGCAAGCCCCAGGCCCCAGAGCCCATGCCAGGAGGGAGTGGGCCTCAATACAGGACAGCCCTAGCAGCAAAATCCTCCCCAAATAGTGCTCCTCGGGAGCGTCCCAGGTGAACCCTGCATGGGACACCCCAGCAAGCAGGGAAGACATGCCGGCTGACCGCAGACCCACCCTCAGCCGCAAAGTGAGTCAACAAACATCTCTGCCTGCTTACTCACCGTTCCTGACAAGCAGGATACACTGTCCTCTGAGCCAGTGGCTGTCATCTCCTGTTCCCTTTCCCCATTTTTAAATGGGAGTTTTTATTACTTTGTTTCTCCTCCCTCATGGTTCTATATCCAGGTGTATTGGAGTGACACACTCTTCCCTTTGCAAGGTCATGAGGAACACATCCAGATCTGATGGAGGAGGACACGTTGTATGCAGCAGACTCTGTCTCCCAGGCGGAGGAGGTATGACAATGTGGTATTATTTTAAGCAGGGACATTTTTGAGATTGTATATATGAGAAGAAGTGTGCATATGCGTTGGGCAGCAAAGCAGCTATTGTCTTTGGCCAGTCTGTGCCCACCTCCCACCCCTGACCCTTCTGGTCACAGACCTTGACCCCCTGACTGCAGAAGGTGGCCCCTGAGCCAGGTTGGAACAATCACTGCACTTTACCTTGACCACAGTGATTCAGGATGGACGTATGACGGCAGCTGCCAATCTCAGTTCTTCTGGCTGGAGTGGGTGGGAAAGAACTCCTTTCTTTCCTGGTGACCCGGCTGCTGGAATGTGAGTCCAGGGATGTCAGTGGTCATGTTCCCCACTGTGTAGAGAAAGTCCACCGTGCAGGAGAGAATGAGGTAACAGGTTAAGTGAAGCACAGAGTGTGTGTGTTCTAGAAGGTTCCAGTCCCTGAGGTTCTCCAGAGATTCCCTGATTTCTGCAGGTCTTCTTTCCATTCTCTGAGCTTCCTCACCTTTTCTGCTTAAGCTAGTGTAGAAAGTATAACTGACACTTTCGATTAAGAGTCCCAACCCTTAACATTTGAGTTAAACTTCCTTAAACCCATGGTCCTTTACACCACTTTCTCATTCTGTGTTTGTATATCCTCCCAACTAAGGAAGTTTTATTGAGCTTTGTTTTGTGTTTCAAAGGAAAAATAGGCAATTGAATCAATTAGAATTAAGAATGACTGCAAGTAAAATAGACTCAAAATAACAGTGATTTGAACCAGAGGGATATTTATTTCTCCTATGCGGACAAGTCTGGAGGTTGGCTGTCCATGCCTGATGTGGTGGCTGTCCTCTACCAAGTCCTTGGGCACACAGGCTCCTTCTACCATTCCCAGCTCCCTCCTGGGCTAAGATAGCTGTGTTTTGGATCAGTGGCTCTCCATCATGGGTAATTTTGTCCCCCAAAGGAAATCTGGTAATGTCTGATGTGACATTTTTGATTGTCACACTGGGTAGGAGGTGCCACTGGCATCTAAACAGTGGAGACCAGGGGTGCTGCTAAATGTCCTACAGCCCATGACAACAAAATTATCCAAGCCCAAAATGTGAATAGTGTGGAGGTTGAGAAACCTCCACAGTTCTCAATCCACCCCTCACACCTGTGATCCAAGAAGCAGGTAAGCTTGCAGATGAAAGGGGCAAAAGCACATGCCAGTTGTCTTTTAAGAGAAGTTTCTCGAAGCTGCCACATAGTTCCTCTTACGTTCCATTCACCAGACCTTAGTCACATGGCCACACGTAGCTGGAAAATGTAGTCCTAACTCTCAGCAGCCATGTGCTCAGTTAAAAATTGAAGGCCAACCATCAGTCTTTGACACAGTAATTATGTTAGATATAATTGTTTGAATTAAATTCACTTTCCCTCATTTGCCACCTTGCCCATGACTGACCCTCAGCAAAATAGCATTCACTCTACCCACAAAGGAGTGAGTACTTTCCCCACCCCTGCTGTGAGAATCTCTGCCTTAGAAAGAAAAAACGTCACCTTGGACCATTAACTCAAAACCAGTTGAGAGTCTTTCTTGCTTCATTGACTTCCCTCGACAAATATTCATTGAGAGCTATGGTGAGCCATGCGCTGCGCTAAAGGCAGCTTGGCTCCACCCACAGAGCCAGCTCAGCCACAGGCATGGGACCAAGCAGGACCACTTAGCCATCATGGCCAAGGCAAACCTGGAGATATCTGTGAAAAGACCCACACTGAAAGGCAGAGACCCCACAGGAACAGGCCTGTGGAAGAAAGAGCAGTGCAGTCAGCAATCTCTGGAGCTAATTCCAGACTCAACACCAGTTTGTGTGAACTTGGGCAAGGTAGATCACCTACTCACACCTCTACATTCTCCTTTGCAAGTCTGAGGCTTGGATCAGAGCTTTCCCATCAGAGCTGAATGAAACAACAGGGAAATGTATTTGAAGTACAGATTCTTTGGCCCACCCTAAGATTCTGGGTTAAAAAACCTATAGTGGGGCCTGGGAATTTGTATTTTTTAAAAGTGCATGTGTTCTCACACCCAACAGGTGTGGGAATTACTAGACTAGCGGAGATCTCTCTCAGATCTATTAATAACAGTCCAACATCCTGGAAATTAGAAACAAATTCGCATTCATGTGGCATGAGAAAGTCCCTGCAATGTTTCAGGAAACATTGCACATCCAGATGTAAAATGAATGCTTGAAGAGTCACATAAAATATGGAGGCATCATTTCTCCCAAAATTGTTACTAATTAAGAGTTTCAAGGCTAGGAAGTCAGGTTCTATTACTGGTATAGAAGAGGAATAACATCATTATCAATGGTACTTTTTAAAAAAGAAGATGAATTTTCTGAGCTCTCATACTACTATGAGCCCAAAATTTCTTCCAGAGAGAGAGAATAAAAGGAATCCAAACTCCCTGTTCCTATTTGCTGGAATAATCATCCTCAGGTACTGACTAAAGGATATGGAGAAGTCCTTTATACATATTCCTCCATCACCAAGCAAGCTATGCCAGCTCTTGGGCCCAGGATATCTTGGTTCATTAAAGAATCATACCTACAGAGGTTTGGAAGAATTGCATATAATACTCTGAGTGGTACTCAAATTAAAATTGACACAGAATAAAGAGAAAATGAAAGTCTTTTATAGGTCTCTATACCTCTTGAGTTCCTACATTCTCATATTTCATTGCCATCAAAATAATCAAAGTACAATGAGGTTTCAAATTTGACAGACCTAGAACACAGAGATTACCAAAGGCGTATCAAAGAAAACATCAGCAAAGGTGAGTCCTGAAAGCAAGATAGGTGTTAGTCACAAAAGAGTTTGGGGAATTGGAAGATACTGGTCAGGAGACACACCAAGGTCTGGAAGTAAAGTATCCAATGAAGTATATGACTGCAGGAAATTCATTCATATGGAGCCTAACCCAGAGTGTAAGAGGTGAGGCTGGAAAGGTAAGCAAGGCCAGAGCGGGAGTGGCCTTTACTGCCAACAGGTAAAGGAGTGTGGGCTTTGTCCTGGGGGTGATGGGGGAGAGCCACTGTAAGGTTCAATGCTAGGGAGCAACTCCAGCTGCACATAGAGAATGGCTTGGAGCAGAGCAGGACTCCAACTAGGGAAACTAATAAGAAAACTAGTGCAAAAATCCAGGCAGGAGATGATGGAAATCCAACGCAAGAGAGTGGTATGGAGTGGGTAAAAGTAAGGGTTTCTAAAGCACTTTGAGTGATAGAATCAGGACTTAGTGATTGATTTCACCTGGAGAATAAGACAATGGGAGTAGTCAATGATGACTATCTTGGGCAACTGAGGCGGTGGTGACATTCACCAAAGAGTCAACCACAGAAAGAAAAGCAAGTTGCAAGGGTTTGGGCAGAAGAATCCAAGCAGAGGCTGCCAGGAAGCAGCTGATATAATGGTCTGTATCTTAGGAGAGTAATTTGGGTATCATAAGATAATTCAAATCCCAAGTCAATAAAATGACACCAGGAGAGAGTGGACAGTGAGAAGAAGATGAACCTATAACCCCAGGGAAAAACCAGCTTTTAAGGTGAAATAGAATAAAAAGGGCATGAGAACAACTAAGAAGGAGTGGCCAGAGAGGTAGGAGGAAAACTAGGGGAGTAGGTACTGCAGGATCCAAAGGAAGAACAGATTTCAAGGAAGAAGTGCTAAGAGTGGCTACAGCTATGAAGAGGTTGTCCATGAGATCCCATAACAGGGAGTCCCTGATGACTTCGGGAGGCAAAGCTTGGAGTAGTGGGAGCAAAGCCACAAAGTCTTAGATTTAAAAGAGAATGGGAGTTGGGAAGTGGGGACAGTGAGTCAGTCGAAAAACCTTTGGTGAAGTTCATCTGTAAAGAGTCAAAAAGAGGGCAGCAGCCAGAGCTGGATGGAAGATGGGAGTGTGATTAGTTCAAAGATGGGAGACACTTGGGATAATTTAAATGACTTAGTAACCATATGTAATATGATTAATATTAATTAATTAATATGTAATATGAGTAATCATATGTGATCTCATTTGAACTTCATAATATCCATGAGGAAGTTTTCCCATTCTACAGATGTGGAAACTGAAACTAAACCTAAATGACTCCTAGAAATAAACACAGGGGAAATTGATGGTACGTTTTGGAAGAGGAGACACAGCCATTCCTTTTTTTGCTATATTCTCACTGCCACTCTATTATGCTGGAGGCAGGAGGGGCAGGGAGGTGTGGAGAAAGTGAAGGAAGGGAGGATTGGGAAGGAAGACTCACACTTTCTAAGTCTCTTTTAAGTGTGGGAACTGTTAGACCCTTGATGTACTTTATCACCTTTAATAAAATCCCACCAAACCCCCATAGTAGACATTGTTAGAAAGTTTAATTGTACCAGCTAGGAAGGGCTCTGGGGTTAAGAAAGGTTATACCTTCACCAGGTCACACAGCCAGTAAGTGACTATGAATGGATTTGAACTTGGATCTGTAGACATTGAGATGTCTTCTTACCACTTCTAGTGAGCCCTTGATCTCAGGTTCCTGGGCCCTCTCCTCCAGCAACAGCTACTAGGCTCCTGCCCCATCAGACTGTTTATGAACATCATTTTTATTCCAGCCAGTGCCTACACAAACTGTACATGGTCTTCTGTCTCACACCAGGGTCAGCTCTACAGTGGTGGGAGATGATATGCCTGGAGGAAGGGAAGCTGAAAAATACCACACTGGGTCTTTCCTTTTTACTCAATAGTATGTAATTTAAAAGATCATTTTTATATTAAAAATAAACCCGGAGACATTGTTGGAAAAAACACAAAAATTACATTAATTTCTGAGATAAAACATGAGACTTACATGGAATGTCTTGCTTGTGGTTTGGACTCCAACCAGCTCCTGTTTAGAATATTTCAGTAGAAATCTATGAAAAACAACCAGAAAATAGGATAAAGGGCTTAGGATGGAATTTCAGAACTTCCAGCCTGCCCCATTCACCTTCCAGGCTTAACTACTTCCACTTATCCAAGAGAACCTTACTTAATACCTCTGCTACATCCCTTCAGCATTCCCCCTCATCTCCTTTGCTTCCCCTGCAGCCTGGAATATCCTCCTTCTATTCATTTATCTGAAACATGTTCACCTTCCATAAAGTCCCCTAAGATCAGTCATCTCTCTTCTACTAAGCTCCTGTGTTAAGCCAGCACTCATCACAGCTACTGTGCATTGTTTTATTACCTATCTGTGGTATAGGGCTTGTCTCACTAAGCTGCTTGAGAATAGGGACTGTGCCTATTATATCTTTATGCCTCAGACACATGGAGCAAGCACAACAGCAAAGCCAACCTCAATTTAATAAGTACTTATAAATGATCTCATTTGAAC
>CAUYPO010107827.1:0-40399 GCA_963574435.1 Cheirogaleus major | reverse complement strand
GCTAGAGTGCCGTGGTGTCAGCCTAGCTCACAGCAACCTCAAACTCCTGGGCTCAGGCGATCCTTCTGCCTCAGCCTCCAGAGTGGCTGGGACTATAGGCATGCGCCACCACGCCCAGCTAATTTTATATACATATATATTTAGTTGTCCAGCTAATTTCTTTCTATTTTTAGTAGAGACAGGGTCTCGCTCCTGCTCAGGCTGGTCTCGAACTCTTGACCTCAAACGATCCGCCCGCCTCGGCCTCCCAGAGTGCTAGGATTACAGGCGTGAGCCACTGCTCCTGGCCCAGAGTGAACTTTGATAGTGAAGAAAGCACAAGAACATGGAAGGGGACGCAGGGTCTCCTCTGTCTCGTCCTCTGGTCTTGCTGGTCACCTGGCCCGATGAATGCTCTTCCAGAAATGGCTCTGGGGCTGGCCTAGCGACTGTCTCTACAGCCCTGCTGGGTCCAGCCCCCTTGGATCTTTCCACAGTTCTGCTTCAGCCTTCAGAACTGTCTCCCTGGCACTAGCCTTCCCTCCCTCGGTTCCTTATCTCAACTGCTCCGAGGGTCTCTTCAGAACACAAGTCTGACTGCATCGCTCTGTGGTTCGAACCGTCTCACTGAGTGAGCCTTTCAGCCACAAGGATGAGCCTTGGTCCCCGGCCTGGCCCAGGGCAGTCTGTCAGCGTCTCTCCTCGCCCCAGACAGGGTGCCCTTTCTTCCTCGTCAAAAGCAGAGCCGAGAGCACGTCCTGCTGGAAGTCAGGCTGATCTGAGACTCACCTCCACACTTCCCTTAGAAAAGGTGGAATAACACAGTGTCAATTTCACGCCCCAGACGTCAGCCACACAGCTGATAAGTGACAGGCCCCAGGTCTCCAGGCTCCAACTCAATGCATGCCCCACTCCAGCAGAAGGAGGGAGGACCGGAAGGAGACATTTCAGTGCCTTGGGGACTGAGGCGGCAACTGTATTTCTGAAGGCCTAGGCCACTTAGGGGTCTCCATGCCCAGAACTTCACATTAAATCCGTCTATCTGAGCCAGTGGTGCTAACAGAGCAACTCAGGGTTCAGAAAAAATACTCAGACACATCATAAAAGGCTTGTTCTTAGGGTGAAGCCTCTACCCACACAACTGGTTTGCAACCCTGGCCAAGCTGGCCCCAGAGTGCAGCCTGTGAATGCAGTGAGAACAAAAAGGACTCTTCCGCACAAAGGTAAGGGGGATCCCCTGAACCCCAGAAAGGTTTTGGCATGAAACAGAGCCAGGCACTGGGCAGTTCTATTACTGGCCATTAGGGGACGCTCTATCATCATTTTTCTCTCCTTTGGAGGAAAGTGTTCCAAGAGCCAGACCTTTCTCTAGACTGTCAGGGGGTGTTGCTTGTCTTAGGGCACAACAGAAACATTATATAGCCACAAAAAGTGCTGAGAGGGACCTGCATTTATTACTGTAGCTGGCTACAAACATTGAGTGGAAAGGTTACAGGACAGAATGAGGGTGTGTTACTTTGTGGTGAGGAAAAAACACTGTTTTCTCATGGAACAGAATGGCACGTGGCTCAGTGTGCTCTGCGATGTCATAATGACGCCACTGGGAGGAAAGAGAACAAAAGAATCACAGCTGCATTCGCGTCCACACGCAGCCCTGAAACACATGGCAGAGCTTATGAGATAGCTCTGCTCCCGCCCGGCTGGCCTCTGCCCTCCCGTCTGACTGCAGCCGGGACTGCGGGAGGCAGGGGTGCAGCAAGGCCGCAGGGCACCTGCCAGTCCAGGCAGAGGTGGCCAGTCTCTGCTGGGCCGGAATGAACTGCAGCTGCGACTGGCCCAAGGTCCCACTGTCACATATAAGGTGAACTGGGACCAGGCCCGGGCTTTCTGTCTCCTGTTTTCTCTAAGCCATGTGCTGCTCCTGGGTGACCAAGTTTGTCAGACTGGTCCTAAGGAAGGGGCCGGGGGCAGTTTGTGTGCTCAGGATACACTGCGGCTGGAAGCACAGTGCAGACCATGCCTGAGAAATGCAGGAAGGAAGCCCAGCTGCCCGGGAAAGGCAGGCACTGGACGGGTGGGGACGCCGGGAGGCGAGGCCCGGCATGAAATGGCAACGACCCTCAGATTCCAGCCTTGGGTGGCCTCCTCTCTTCAATGCTACGCTCACATGCCATCCACCACGGGCCCTGGTTCTTTTAAACCAACTCACTCTTGTTTCTTAATTCCATTCGAAGCAATAAATCCATGAAATAAAGGATTCTATATTTTCTAATATACAGGGTGTCCCAAAAGTTGCCATACATAGGGAAAATGGGAAATTGGAGCTAAATGTACCTTTATTTACAAAATAGTCATCACAAGACTTTACAAAATTTTTCCTTTGTATGGAGACTTTTGGGATACCCTGTATGTGAAAATAATTACATAACTATTAAAGAAGTGTTTCTTCACATGCCACCTAAAATAATGTCATGGGCCAAGCTGGGCAGGGCTGGCACCAATACCTCCCAGCTCTTCCCAACACCCAAAGACAGTGGCTGCCCCACGCCCCAGCAGCTCTCTGCATACCCCTGCATCACCCTGTGCTGCCGCCGTCTGTCCAGATGTCCTTGCCCCTTTCCAGAAGGGAAGTTCCAAGGCCAGAACCAAGGAAGCTCTCCCAGAGCCTTGGCACTGCCAGTCTGGGCTGGGCCTTCAGTCAAGGCTGCATGTGGCCGTTCACCCTTTCACCGCTGGGTGGCCTGGGTGATGGGAGCAAGGTCCCCTGCTCACCTGGGAGAGCCCAGCTCCACCACATCTCAAACACCCATCTGGCATCTGCCCAGCTCATCTGGCTCCTCCCACCACTCAGCCCAACCCGGCACTGCTGGGGCCAGCAGGCCAAGGAGGTCGAGGCATTGTCTCTGCTCTCAAGGAATTTATAATTATAACTGGGAGAGCAAGTGGAACACGTGAGCCAGGGGGCAAGTGTGGGGAGAGGGAGAGAGACAGAGAACAACAATTTCTCAAGTGACGGGCCAGAGGCAGCCCCAGAACCTGCCCCAGGGTCACGCTGCACAGACTCAGAGGGTGCCAGCCCGCAACACAGATGATCCACCCCAGAGCACCTTGTCTTGTCCTCAGTGCCTGGATCCTTCTAATCACAACCCCACCCTTCTCCTGCAGCTGCACCCAGACATTTCCTGTCCACCTTCATACCCCCCCCTCCAAGCACCTCCCCCAAACAAGCTTGCTTCTCGGCTTGCTCGGCCTAAGATAACAGGAAAGCTGTCCTCCCACCCCCGCCAGCTGAATGCCCCTTTGCAACCCTCCCTCCACCCTATTCATAGCTGTGCGTGCGGGTGAGCAGCTCACAGGCCGTGCCTGGAACAGGTGTGGGGGATCGGATGGCTGACAGATGAGCTGAGACAGCCGCAGCCCGGGTGTGGGGGCCTGGAGGGGCTCGGATTCATTGTCATGTGCTGGTATGTGCCTGGGAGAAATGTCAGGGCCCAAAAGGGAACAGAGCAGGCTGGGGCAGGAGGAAAGCTAGGGGTCTCCTGCCACCACGGCTCAGCCCAGCTCTGCCCAGCATTTTCAAGGTGCAGACCGCGGTCCAAGAGTCCCCTCTTCCCTGCCCCAGGGACAGAGGCAGCCCCTGCTGTGCCACAGTGCTCTGGAGCGGGGGGTTCAGCTTCCCTGTCTCTCATCAGAGGAGCAGAGCCTCAGCACTGCAGCGCCCCCCACCACCCGCCTGCTCGCAGATGCCGTCTCCGCCTGGACATGTGTCCCGGCTGCCACGAGTCTGCAGTGACCGCCGCAGCCCTGTCAGCAAGAGCAGCAACTCTCAGTGCAGGAGGAAGCAGGTTGGACTGGGGACAAGAAGCCCTCCTCCCGCTCCAAAAGGGATCTGACCAACTCCCCGGCACCCACGATCGGCCTGGGAGCACGGCTCAGAAAACAGCAGGCAGGAAGAGAAGGGAGGCTGGGGGAGAGGCCTCGCGCTTGCCTTGTCTGAGCAGTTTTCCTTCCTACTTGTGTGTGGTCCGGTTCATGCCAGCTGATGGCAGAGGACTGAGTGACCAGGCCAGGGGACAGGAGCACAGGCTTCCAGGTGCCGAGGGGCCCATGACTCACCCAAAGTCTCACTGTCGGCAACACAAATATTACGTCCCCCGTCACACCTTTGCCTTCCGCTGCTGCCTCCGCGCTCCCCACATGCGAGGAGGGACCAGCCGGCTGCCAAGGTGCCCTGGCCTCGGACATTCCCCCATCCTCACCCTGCCCAAGCTGCTGGCACTCAGAGAGGGCTCCTGGGGCTCGGGCAAGGGGCAGGAGCAGACTGGGACCAGCTGACGACACACACATTGGGGTCTTCAGAGACTAGGTCCCTTGCAAGCCCTCAAGAACAGCTGCTGGCTGTTCACAGAGACACAGAGGCACAGAGCAGCCAAGATTTGCCCAGGACACAGCTCTCAAATGGTAGAACCCAGACTAGAACCTCCGTGTCCCAGCTGGGGCCACCTGCTGCCTGCCTTGCTCCGCCTTGACTGCCAGGAGGGCCTGCTTACAGCCCACCACGCTCCCCTGTCCAGTGGCTACTGCCCCAGGACTCTGAGATCTAGCGCGTGAGCTCCTGGCAGCCAAGGGCCACGCTGTGCCCACACAGTACAGGCCACGTGATCAAGACCAGGGCACACGGTCCACATGTGGAACCTCCTAATCTTGTGTCCTCCGTACCAGCTATCCCCGACCCTCCAACCTCCCCTAAGAGTCAAAAGGAAGGAGAGGACATGGGCCACCAGCAAGATCACAGAAGAACCTTCTAGTTCCTACCTCCTGCCAACCTTAATCTCCAGGCAGGGCAACTTCCCCATTTCTGGAAGTCTGAGGCCGAGAAGGCACAAGAGCCCAACTCTACACCGACCGCAGTCAGTCAGGTTTCCTCTCTCCACGCTGCCGCTGCTGGCCGCATCAGGCAGATCTTAGTTTCTGAAGATAATCTTTCTTAGACAATTCACAGGAGCCGGAGAAGCACCAGGACCCTGCATGGAGGGCACCCAGCACTCTGCAAGGCAGGAGAGAGTGTCATGGCTCCAGCCACACATGCTGAGCTACACTGCTTAGGCCTGGATCCCAGTCCGAACTATGAACTGGGTAACCTTATGCGGCTGTTTCACTTGTTTGTGCTTCAGTCTCCCCTCTGCAGATGAGGTTGTCAGTTGCACCTACCTTCTGGGATGTGGCAAGGATTAGGCATGTTAATGTATGTAAAGTAATGAGAAAGTGCTGCTGTAATTGCTCATGGTCTGCCCTGACCTATCTCACAGCATTCACGTAGCAAGAATGACCACAGGACACAGGCTCACCCTGGCTGGTTGCCTCAAAGCCAGGCCCTTACTTATCTTATGTCTCAGTTTCCCCCATTTTGAAATAGGGGGCCTAAGATGCTTCTCATCTGGAGGGTAGCTAGAAGGATACAGAATACAACCAACAACTAAGAGATGGCAGGAGCTAGTGAAAAGAGCCCCGTATATGCCGTCACCTCCCTCCAGGGGAGCGTTCCCATAAACGCTCCCTGCCACTGCCAACCAGGCCCCCCTTATGACCCCAAATTGCACCTGCAGGGTAGCTGTGCCAGTGCTGGGAAAGAGCCACAGAGCAACGCACCCACGCTCCTTCTTCAAGCCGAGGCTAAGCCTGGACAGGCGGGGGGGGGGGGGCGGGGGGGCAGGGGGGCGCATAGACTTCTCCAGAGGAGAGCCGGGAGCCTGCGTGCACTTAGCAGAAATGGGAGCTGCTGCTGCTGGCTGCATAGGGATAATGCTAACTGGCTGCCGCAGCAAAGCCTCTTGGTTCCAATTCCCACGTCCAGGGCTGGAAGGGAGAATGGGGAGATGATTTGAGCCCTTTTTAAAACCTAAGAAGACATCCTGCCTCCTACATCACACCCTAAAGCCAGCCTTTCTGGCTGACGTCCCTAAGAAGCTGGCATCTCTTGCCTGATCTACAGGAGTCTCATCCTTGCTTCCAGCCTGGGTGCCTGATTTACCCAACTAAACACAAGTCTGGCATGTCATACCTGTTCAGAAACCTCCAATGACTCCTCACTACCTGAAGAGAAGGGATGACAAATATGTCATAAACATGCCACCACTTTCCCTGCTACACCCACGCAGACACTGCCGTCCACCCAGCACGTTCCCCTCTAGATCCTTCTCAACCCAGCATTCCAAACAATGACTGCCAATCCCTTGGAAGTAACACCCAGGTCAAACCCATTTTCCTGAGCATGGGTTAAAGGTGGGAGATTGATGATATAAGTTTATTATTTCCCTCCTCAGAGACCCAACTACAATGATAATAGCAAAGAATGTTTTAAAATGTGCTGCACTAGCCAGGCATGGTGGCTCGTGCCTGTAATCCCAGCACCTTGGGAGGCCAAGGCAAAAGGATGGCTCGAGGCCAGGAGTTCAAGACCAGCCTGGGCAACATAGCAAGATCTCATCTCTACAAAAAATAGAAAAATAAGCCAAGTATGGTGGTTCACGCCTGTAGTTCCAGCTGCTCAGGAGGTTCAGGCAGGAGAATTGCTTAAGCCCAGGAGTTCAAGGCTGCAGTGAGCTATGATCACTCCACTGTACTCCAGCCTTGGGCGACAGAGGGAGACCTCATCTCTAAAAATATAAATAAATAAATAAAATGTACCGTACCGTAAGTTGAAGAAAATGGAGAAGAGACCAAACTGATAAAATAGGTCAACAAGTTTTAGAAGACTGAAGACTGATTAGGACTAGAATGGATTCTGTAGGGCAAAGAAAGCAAGAGGAGTAAGGACCTAAAAGTGCCTTCATGGGGGTGACAGGTAAGAAGGAGCTGAGCTGAGTGGCTCAGGTCTGGAGAGACCCAGAGAGTGGGGCCAGGAGGCACAGGCCATGCCACACGGGGCTGAAACACGTCTGCACCTGGGACGTGGGCCCCCAGACCCACCCCACCCACATCGGCAGACAACCAAAAGATGATCATCTTCAGAAATTAAACAGGAGGGCTTAGAGTCTCAGGGACACTGGGCATATCCTAAAGAGGGGTAAGAGTTAAGTGACAGCATCAGAAATGGTGGGACCTCCTCCCCTCCACCCCTCTCCCACTCCCAGAATGCTTGTGACCAAGTATATCCCTTCCAGGGAAATTAAAGGAATCTTCTCTCAAGAAACAAAATCACCTCAGAAAAAAAAAAGGCCATATCACAAGTCCTACCTTGCACACAGCTCCTGGTCACTGCTAAACGTGGAAAACTGGCACAATAACAAACGGAAAAATAGATAAACTGAGCTTCATCACAATTAAAAACTTTGGTGCTTCAAAGGACACTCAAGAATGCGAAAAGACAGTTGATATAATGGGAGAAAATACCTGCAAATCATGTATCTGATAAGGGACTTCTATACAGAATAAAGAACTCCTAACTCAATAATAAAAGGATAAGTAACCCAATTTAAAATGGGCAAAGGATTTGAATTGACATTTCTCCAAAGATATGCAAATGGCCAATAAGCAGAATGGCCAAGGAACAAGGAGAAAGGATGCTCAACATCATTAGTCACCAAGGAAACGCAAACAACAACCACTTCACACTCATGAAGATGGCTATGATCAGAGAGTAACAAGAGCTGGTGAGGATGTGGAGAAAACGGGACTCTCGTATACTGCCGGTAGGAATGTACAATGGTGCGGCCACTTTGGAAAACTCTAGCAGTTCCTCAAAAGGTTAAACAAACAGCTACCATTTGACTCAGCAATTCCATGCCTAAGTATACACCCACGAGTAATGAAAACATACGTCCACACAAAAACTTGTACGTAATGTTCACAGCAGCATTATCCATAACTGGCAAGAGGTAGAAACAGCCCAAACGCCCATCACCTAATGAATGGATAAACAAAATGTGGTATATCCACACAATGGAACACCATTTGGCCACAAAAAGAAATGAGGTACCGATTCATGCTAAACCATGGCTGGACCCTGAAAACTTCACACTAAGTAAACAAAGTCACAAAAGATCACATACCATATAAATTCATTTACATGAAATGTCTAGAATAGGCAAAGCTTCAGAGACAGAAAGTAGATTACTGCAGAGGGCTGGGGGAATGGGAGTGGGCTGTGACAGCGAAAAGGAACACAGTTTATTTTGGAGGTGACGAAAATGTTCTAAAATTGATTGTAGTAATGTTTATACAACTCTGGGAACATACCAAAAAACAACTGTACGCTTTAAGTAGGTGAATTATATGGGAAGTTAATTATGTCACAATAAAGATATTAAAAAATATAGACAGATGGCCAAGAATTGTAGACATTTGAGAAAACCCTCCCACTTGAAAGACACCAAAACAGAAAATAGAAACTAAAAGAAACGAACCAAAGAAAACTTAACAAAATAATTCTCATTTCATACCCTCAATAAAGATAACAGAAAAACTGTATCCATCAAACAAGATCAGGTTGTAATCAAAGAACAACATGCTCTGGAAATTTTTAAAAAAATAAAATTTCATAGTCAAAATTAAATCTTCACTAGAAGGTGTGGCAGAGATGCTGCCCTACCCCATTAATCTAATTCACAATTAACTGTAAAATGCACCATGATTTTATGAACCAGTAAAAAAGAAAAAACGTTGGCCAGGCGCAGTGGCTCACACCTGTAATCCTAGCACTCTGGGAGGCCAAGGTGGAAAGATCACTTGAGGTCAGGAGTTCAAGACCAGTCTGAGTAAGAGCGAGACCCCATCTCTACTAAGAATAGAAAAAAATTAGCTGGGCATAGTAGCTCACATCCATAGTCCCAACTACTCAGGAGGCTGAGGCAGGAGGATCGCTTGAGCTCAGGAGTTTGAGGTTGCTGTGAGCTCCGCTGACGCCACGGCACTCTAGCCCGGGCAACAGAGCGAGACTCCGTCTCAAAAAAAAAAAAAAAAAGAAAAAATGTCTTGACACTACGACACACCATCCACAGAAAGGCTCCTCTAGCTTCATCTATACTCCCAGAGCCCTGATTTTACTCAGAAAGGCAACTTATCCAACTGAAAAAGCACCTTCCCTTCCCTGGCTCTTTTGTATCTATGTGCGGCCATATGACTAATTACATGCCGTGTGGTATTTAATTCTTCTTGGGAAGCCCCTGACAGGGAGCTAAATTAGCTTTTCTTTACGTTTGGAATATGAATATGATGGCTGGAACTCCAGCAGTCATGACTTTGAGGACGGAAGCCATGCACTGAGGATGGCAGATAGAGAGGAGGCAGGTCCCTGCTGGTTCACAGGGCAGCCCTGGATGGTCTACCTCCACGCTTCCTTTACATGAAAGACAAACAGTTGGTTTTTTTTGTTTTTTTTTTTTGAAACAGAATCTCGCTCTGTCACCCAGGCTCTCCCACCCAGGTGCGATCACAGTTCACTGTAGCCTCTAACTCCTGGGCTCAAGCAATCCTCCTACCTCAGCCTCCCGAGTAGCTAGGACTACAGGTACAAACCACCACATCAGCTACTTTTGCTTTTTAGAGATGGGGTCTCACTACATTGCCCAGGCTGGGCTCGAACTCCTGGTCTCAAGTGATCCTCCTGCCTTGGCTGTCCAAAGTGCTGGGATTATAAGTGTGAGCCAATGCACCCAGCAAAAACAAAGTATTTATTTATGTTACTTTGAGTTTTATAAAATATAAATCTTACTAATTCAGAAAAGTTAAAAGATAAAGGTAAGTAAATCTTCAGGAACATAGACCCAGAAAATACATCAGAAAATAAATAAAGAAATGGTAAAAACCATAGAGCATAAGTCCAGGGGGTTCCAACATCAGACTAACAGGGACTCCTGGAAAAAAAAAAAAAAACAGAGGGAAAGAAATGATCAAAGAAATAATACAAGTAAATTTCCTAAAATTTAAAGACTCTGCCTACCGAGTACCTGGCTCAAAAATGGGAAGTAAGACAACATATATTCCAATTCTCATCAATATGAAATTGAACAGCAAAAGGAATAAAGAAGAAATACTAAGGCTGGCCATGGTGGCTCACGCCTGTAGTCCTAGCACTCTGGGAAGCCAAGGCGGGTGGATCACTCAAGGTCAGGAGATCGAAACCAGCCTGAGCAAGAGCGAGACCCCATCTCTTCTAAAAAAATAGAAGGAAATTAATCGGCAAATTAAAAATATATATAGAAAAAATTAGTCGGGCATGGTGGCGCATGCCTGTAGTCCCAGCTACTCAGGAGGCTGAGGCAGATGGATCTCCTGAGCCCAGGAGTTTGAGGTTGCCGTGAACTAGGCTAACGCCACGGCACTCTAGCCCGGGCAACAGAGTGAGACTCTGTCTCAAAAAAAAAAAAAAAAAGAAAAAATACTAAAACTTCAGAGAGAAAAACACAAGTCACACAACAAAATATAGGGAATTAGAATGGTATCAGACTACTCGTGCCAGAAGACAATAAAGCAATACATTATAAAATGGTTCTTGAAAATTATTTCTGGGGAAAATGATTTATGATCTAGATTCCTTACCCAAACTATCAATCAAGTAGAAGGATAAAAAAAAAAAATTTCAAATATGCAAGGCCATTTATCCACCATGCATCTTTTCTTAGAAAGTACTACAGGATATGTTCCAGCAAAATGAGGGTGCTATACCAATAAAGAGAGAAATATGAGATGTAGTAAACTGTAAACTCAAGACAGGAGAGTCTCAAGATGACAACTGTAGGGGGCAAGGCTAGAACAAAACCCATTTAAATTGGAGCAGAACAGAGCCTTCCAGGAGGGAGTGTTCCAGGTGAGAGGAGAAATTGATAAATTATCTAACAGTTTGAGCATTTGTGAAAAAAATTTCTTTAAATTTTATATGGTGGTTATGCCAAAGCAATTTGTAACAGTTTAAGAATAGGCTTATTTTAAAGTGTGCAAGTTAAAAAAGCCACTTATTTGCAGGAAAAAACAAAAAGCTGTACAATAAATAAAATATAATCCTAATACTCTTCTTAGCTTTCTGGTGCTCAATCTACTTGTTAAAAAATGTAAATATTTTATTGCTTTTACTAAATTACTGGATGTGATTACATTGGGATGATGAGGAGAAAAGTAGTGTAACACAGCTAATATTTTCTACCATAATGGCAAGAACATACAGTCTTAGTCATCACATCAAGATATAACAATGTAAGCATATTATCTAGAGCTAAGGAGAAAAAGCCCAGAACGAACAGCTGAAGTTTACAGAGCCTGCCTCGGGATTGGGACTGAGGTGTGGGCAGAAGCAGGACAAGAATCTGATGCTTTTCATTACTGTTTTTTAAAACAAGTATTGTATTAATAATCTTAACTATGAACATGAATTGATTTTAAAAGATCAAGTAAAATAAAATATTATGTATTTTTAATCCTAGCATAGATTAAAACTCAGACTTTAGTATGATCAAGACCTTCCAGGATCTAACTCACTTTCCCACTTTGGTTTCCTATTATTCCCTCTTTCACACCTTCACCCATGACTTTCCCTCTGGAGCCCACTTCCTTCTGCCTAACAGAACTCACATACTCCCCCAGACTGTAGCAGCCTTACCCATCTCTGCCTGATAGATCTGCCCAACCCTAAGGCCAGTTTCCACTCTGCTGGCAGAGTACAAACACTGAGTCTCAGTTCTAGCACTTGCCTCTCCTGGAGACAGCCAGCCCCTCCCAGGTTAGCTGAGGATGACAGCTAGGCTGGGGGCAGCTAGCCAGGAACCTGCAGGCCACCTAGAATTACACACAAACTTCTGTGTGAACATGCCTCTTTCTAGGAAAAGTAAAGCTTTCAGATTAGCAAAGAAGTCTGGGAGCCAATATAGGGTAAGAATCTCTGAGCAAGGGCCGGGCACAGTGGTTCACGCCTATAATCCTAGCACTTTGGGAGGCCGAGGCGGGAGGATTGCTTGAGCTCAGGAGTTCGAGACCAGCCTGAGCAAGAGCGAGACTCTGTCTCTACTAAAAATAGAAAGAGGCCGGGCGTGGTGGCTCACACCTGTAATCCTAGCACTCTGGGAGGCCGAGGCGGGCAGATCGCTCGAGGTCAGGAGCTCGAAACCAGCCTGAGCAAGAGCGAGACCCCGTCTCTACTAAAAAAAAAGTAGAAAGAAATTAATTGACCAACTAAAATATATATATACAAAAAATTAGCCGGGCATGGTGGCGCATGCCTGTAGTCCCAGCTACTCGGGAGGCTGAGGCAGTAGGATCGCTTGAGCCCAGGAGATTGAGGTTGCTGTGAGCTAGGCTGACGCCATGGCACTCTAGCCTGGACAACAAAGTGAGACTCTGTCTCAAAAAAAATTAAAAATAAATAAAAATAGAATGAAATTAATTGGCCAACTAACAATATATAGAAAAAAAAAATTAGCCGGGCATGGTGGCACTTGCCTGTAGTCCCAGCTACTCGGGAGGCTGAGGCAGAAGGATTGCTTGAGCCCAGGAGATTGAGGTTGCTGTGAGCTAGGCTGACGTCATGGCACACTAGCCTAGGCAACAGAGTGAGACTCTGTCTCAAAAAAAAAAAATAAATAAACAAAAACAAAGAAGAATCTCTGAGCAAGAGGCATTAAAAGGAGAGTTAACAGAACTAAGGGAGCAGGAAGGGCAATGTGGCTGGAACCACCCAGTCTGGTGTCTGGATGCTGAGAATATCTCAAGCCTCGCAGACCTGACCTCCCGCATGTCCTCACCACTGGCGAGGTTCGCATGTGCTTGTCTCTCTGCCCTGCATCCCTTTGCTGCGTGTACCTGGCAGGTACAGTAAGCTCCCAGAGCAGGTACTGTGTCTCCAGGTCTTAGAGGAGGCGTTTCTGAGCACCTGCCCAGGGGTGAGGTGGGTAGAGAAGCAGAGGCCAACTCTATGGGCTGGGCTGTTTGAGAAGACGGGTGGGTGTTTTTTGGGAGGGAGCCTGGCCTTGGAGTAGTGGTGGCTGGGTGACCCATCCTAGCCCCACACTCCCCTCTCCCAGCTCCAGCCAGCCAGCATGCCTTGCGTATGAGGCTGGAGGACCAGCTGCCCCACTGCAGGCCCAAAAGCAATACAGGATCTGCCATTCAAAGACCTGGGTGACAAAGGCACTCCATGCTGGCCTTTCACCCAGCCCCCAGTGTCTAGGGCAGTCTCCTTCCAGCACTGCACCTCCTACGGCTCCTCCCCTGCCCAGCCCAGCTGCCATCACCTGTCAGGCAAGGCCTCACGCTACCAGCCTGGGGCTCCAGCACCGCCGCCCGACGACACTGTGTGTGCGTGCTCGCCCCGCACGGCACCGCCTCACCGCTCTCTCCTCTGGCAAGGGCACCCTGTCCGGCTCCCCACTCTCCCAGACACACGGGGCGGCTGGAAGGAAGGGCTTATCAAAGGGCTTACCCAGAACTTCACAAGAAAAAAGGCATTGGAGGGTCCCCGTTCAAAGAGCTCCTTGAGTCCACCCTTTTTCTCCGGGAACTTGTCATAGATCTGGCGGATGTCCACGGCTTCGAGGTAGGGGTCGCTGTAGCTGGGGCTTGACTGGCCAATGTGCACGAACAGGTGCTTGTTGTACTGTGGGGAGAGCCATGGGCTGAGGGACACAACGGAGCACGCAGCCAGGCTCGTGCGCACCCACCATGTGACCCAGAGAAGTCAATGCACCTCTCTGGGTCTCAGTTTCCCCACGGGTAAAACGGAGACAGTAGAAGTCTATTTTTCTTATCTACTGGGCTTCTGAGTAAGAGTCTGTCTGGCTAATGGGTTGTTCAGCTAAAAGGTAAGTTTGAACATGTCAGAGTGAAATGGTCTCTGGCATCCAGTCAGCCTGGCCTCCTCTAGTTGCCCGTCTGACCTCTGCAGGCGAGGCTGGTCACCCAGGACACCGGACACCGAAGGGGGCGGGCTGGTGTCCCGCAGCGTGTGGAGCAGACACAGGAGGCCCCGTGGCTTCCTTGCTGCCCTTTGGAGGCAGGGAAAAGCTGGGCTGCAGGGACTCTGGATGAGAGCTGGTTGGGCTAGGAGGAGGGTGGGAGACTGCCCAGGAGAGCTGGGGTTGGGGAGGAAGCCCTGAGGAAAGAAAGAAGGACGGAGGAGTCTGGGGAGGAAGGGAAGATCAGAAAGGAACAGGAAACCCGAGCCAAGGCCCAAAGCAGAGTGGGCAGAGGAGCGGGGCATGAAAGCCACAGCGGGCAGAAACAGCAGAGGAGTTGGTGGGAGCCGGCCAGGCCCCAAGCAGGACATACCGTGTCCGGGTCCTGCTGCTGCTCCAGGAAGGCAGAGAACTCCAACATCCAGAGCTTGGAGCTAGCCACGCTCCGGCCCTGCCACGGGGGCGCTGGGGGTGCTGAGGGTGATGGGATGGACCCCGCAGGAGACTCAAACCCTGCACACAGTGAGAGACGCACATGGACTTGTCCACAGACGGCCTCCTTGCCACCCTCTCTTCGTGAACCCCAGGCCTCCTCGGAGAGACCCCATGCTGGCTGGGGGACCTCTCGTCTCCCCTAGGTGGGCCTCCTAGCGGGGTGGTGGAGGGCAGTGCCGGGCACGGGCCAGAGCACCCGGGGCAGCCCCTGGTGGAGAGGGGCTGTCCTGACCCTGCTCAGTCCACTCAGGCATCTGCACAGAACCACACTGCAGAGAGCCGGACCATGGAGGCGGCCAGGGCCTGCAGGACTGGGAGGGCTTCCGGAGCAGACCCTGTGAGATTCCCGTCCACAGCAACTCCTGGCCCAGTCGGGGAGATAACCAGGAGACCAGCTATACAAGACAGTGTCAGGCCCAGGAGAGAGGGACATTTCCTGTTTCCCCACACCCAGAACAGGGTCCAGCCCAGAAGAGGCACCCGACACAGGGGAATGGACAACCGGAGAACGTGATGCACATCGACGAGGCGGGCATGCACCCAGCGCCAAAGGGAGCTCCTCGTCCACCTCGGGGTGGCCAGGACATACTGGGTGACGCGGGAAAAGGCATTCCATGCAGAGGAAACATGCAGGGCTGTGAACCAGCTCAAAGGGTTTGGAAGTTCATGCGGTGGAAGCGCAGAGAAGGGTGGGTTTGGGCCCTCGGCAGGAGACCAGGCTGAAGGGACAGGTGGCAGGGGCTCAGTGAGACAAGACGGAGTCTACCCTGAGAGCCCAGGGACGTTACTGAGAGAGTTTAAGTGGGGCAGTGAAATGGTGAGATGTGCATTTCTGAAAGGTCCCCTTCCAGTGTGGGAGGGACCAGGCAGGGTAGGCCGGTGAGCAGCGAGGCCCTGTGCTTTCCCCGGAGGAAGGTGAAGGAGGCCTGAAGTGCCACTGTGCAGGGAGGAGAGCTTGGCACTCAGCAACTGTGGCACGAGAGGGACCCCTGGGACAGAACTGTAGGTGACCCCGGTTTTCCCATCTGGGGGTCTGGGGAAGGGTGGGCCCTGTGCCAAGGCAGGGAACCCAAGAGCAAGTGGAAGAGCAGACACAGGGAGACCAGGCAGAGGCCCGGGAGGAGGGCCATGCTGGACACACCAGCTGAAGCAGGTGTCCCATCTGTCCATTGAGGCTTACTGAGGGTCCGCTGTGCACTCCACAGACAGCAGCCAATCACAGGCACAAACAGGCAATGACAACAAAGAGTGTCCAGTGCTGGGTGCAGGCGGGCACAGCGCCCTCGGGAGGCAGGCAGCAGCAGGCACCTAACCTGGGTGGCGGCAGGTGAGAGAAACCTTGCCCCAGGAGGCCTTGTCCAGCCTCGGCCAGAGGCAAGTGGGAGCCAGACGGGGGATAAAAGGGCTGGAGAAGGGCTCCAGGCTTACTAGAGAGTTCAGATCACCAGGGAAGTGCTTTACGCCTGGAGGCAACCTGGTGAAGTGGAAGTCACTGGATGATGAGAGGAGACGGAGGGTGCGGGAGCCCACGAGGAGGCTGCCGCGGTCATCCAGGCAAGAGTGGCAGGGCCGGGGTGAAGGCAGGGGCAGTGTGGACACAGAGAGGGTGGACTAGACCCGACTTAGTGACTTGGTTTCGATGTGGGGATAAGAGAAAGCTGCACCCAGGGACCTGTGGGACAGCAGGGCTGCTCTCAGCACAGGCGAAGCCCGAGGGGCCCGGGGCCAGAATGTAGGCAGGTAGCCAGTCTCCACGCCCAAAACGGTGGTTAAGGGCAGGGAGGCCATCCCAGGAGCCCAGGTGTGCAAGGCGCACATGCAGCAACAAGGGTGGGCAGGTAGGGCAGCTGCCCAGACACAGGCACTGCCCTGTAGCCCTGGCACAGCTGGGAGGGGGCCAATCGAGGCTCCCCAGGGGGCAGGAAGGGGCTTGGCACACCACGGAGGTGTGTACGCTGGGGGCAAGGAATGGGCAGTAGCCGGGAGAGTGGTTGTATGGTCTCGGGACATGACACAGCGGCACCTAAGAGGGGCATGTGGGCATCTAGCTGTTGGGTGCCTGGGACAGGACCCACAGGGCTGCAACATGCAAGGCACATGCACTGCTGACCCACCTGGCAGAGGCAGCGGAGGCTGGACAGCGTAGGTTTGTTGAGAGAAAGGTTTCACACTGCAGGAGAGAGGAGAGGGGTGTCTGCCACCGGCAGGCTGCCGCCCCAGAGCCTTAAGCAGGGTCCGACGCCCTTTGTGGTTTGGCCATCAGTGGCCTTGGTGGGCTTTGGCCTCCTGCTCCCTCCCCTGCCAACTCCCTCGGGTTTTGTGGCAGATCTGCAGAAGCAGCATGTCTGTTGGGGAAACCCACCCCCCCCCACCCCGCTCCTCGCCCCCAGGCCAGCCAGAGGTCTGAGTCCCAGCCCCCTTCCCTCTGGGCCCCACACTCTGGCCCTGCCTACATCCTGGACAGACTGGGGTTTTAGCAAATGCCATCCCAGGGTGTTGACACCACAGGCTGAGCCCAGTGATGCCTGAGAGCAGGAGAGCCAAGTCCCTAAGCTCAAAGCTGTCCCACAAGGCTGATCCCACCCCCAGCTGTGGCCCCATCCCACCCTGGAGGCCAAGCTCAACTTCATGAGTTTATGGGTTCAAGTTCAGTTCAGGGAGCAACTGGTAGCAGAAACCAGGCCATACTCACTCATGGGACATTCCAGCTTGGCCCGGCAAAGCTCCTTGCCAAAACTGAGGAAGCAAAAAGTGCAGAGTCAACACAGCGCATGCACCCAGGCTCCTGCGTGTGGGAGACCGGGCAGGGCCTCCACTGGAAGGGAGGTGGGAGCCTGAGCCCGGAGGGGGTAGGGAGGGAAGTCAGTGCCCCTGTCCAGCTGGTGACTGCTAACAGGCTGCAGCAGCGTCCCCAAAGCGAGTTTTAAGGAACGCTAGCCCCTGAAAGGCTCTGTTGACAAGGTGCTCCATGGAACAAGCAGCCACGTCTGGCCAACACTGCACACTGTGTCCCTCTCGGAGAGATCCACGGCGCACTCAGCACTTAAGGCTCTGAAGAGTCCTGGAGTCAAGCAAGCTACTTAATTCTAAGTGTTCCAAACTCACTTATCTAAAGAATCATTTCGTGTCCTATCTACTTAACATGCGCTGGACTACTGCTCTCTGGCACACACTTTGAAAAGAGCTGGGCGAGAGGCCCACAGGGCTCGGGGCCTGGCGCTGCCCTCCCACACGCCTAGGGCGGTGCTGCGGGCATGCCTCGAAGGCCCCTTAGTGCCCAGAGCCAAGAAAGCCTGTGAGGAGGCAGCTCTGGGAAGGAGGAGCCTTTCTGGACCACTTTGAAAGTGTGGCCAACCATCCTACAGCCAAGAAATTTAAAATCCAAGCAAGGGTTTGTTCCTGGACATCAGCTCTCTACCTGAAAGGAAGGCAGGCCTGAGTCCCTGGGCAGGAGGAGCAGGGGTGAGGCCGAGTGGCACAGGCTGCTCAGGGACAAGCCCGTGCTGTGCCCAGGCCCCAGACTTCAGCTTCCTCATCTGTAAACTGGGCTCACTCTGCAGAGCTACTGGTCGGCCAGCTCATGGGCACAGCCCCTTTTCCCCTTGTGAAAGGTCTGTTGAGTCACTGCTGAGGACCCTAAGAAGGTGGTTACAATACCACCTGAGCCATGACTCGGCAAGGCCCCTGGTCCTTGTTCCCTCCTTCCCCCCTTTCCTGTCCTGAAAAAAATTTGGACCGGCCAATGCTTCTGGCTCTTCTGAAGTGGGAGGAGGGAGGAGAGGGCTGGTCTGGCCTCTGGCTCTCATCAACCCACTTACCCCTGAGACTGCTGGGCGGCCTGGGCCCTGGGCGAGGGCCACGCTACCGTGGAAGGCTGTGGCGGAGATGATCTGTGCGGACGACATGGCAGCCATGCTCTGCAGGGCCTTGTCCTTGGCTGCCTGGTCCTGGGGGAGACATGGCAAGACAGGCCTTCAGCAGGGAGTGCTTGTCAGGCTGAGGCGAGGTGGGTCTGGCCTCGGGGTCAGGATGCTCACCCACTGCCAGTGGCCAGAGCTGGGGACCAGCTGGTAAGCCCGTGCAGTGCTATTAACTTGTTTTGCGACTGAGCAAGTCACCTGGTTTCCTTGATCAGTTTCCTCATCTGTCAAAGGGGCATAATACTTGCCTTGCCTATTTCATCAGAGCTTGAAGAGAGGTTGCAGACTGTCTGCCACACGGCATCTGTCCTTTTACTAACCACGGCACCTTGAAAACAGGGCTCTTCTATGCCTCGCTCACCCCCGCACCATGGGCACCTGGCTCAGCACCGGCCTCGTGGCAGATGATGCACAGATACCTTTGGAACCCTCCTCAAACATACAGGAGGGGTCATCCCTGGCCACATGGGCTGTCTGGAGGCAAGAGGCAGTCTCCTGGGCCTCCCCTGGCACTGTGGGCACCAGGGACTCACCAACCTTTCACCTGTCAGAATGTAAAAACCTGCTGTCTGCTGCCCTCCACCTTTGAGGTTCAAAGATCTCAAAGAACAGGTTCACTCTGCACAGGCCCTGAACAAATAGGCTCTTAGGAAAGCCATTTGTACAACACTGGTAATAACAGTAACAACAATCTCCTATACTTGCACAAGCCAGTGGTGCCCGTCCTGAGCTCTGCAAGCCCAAAGGCCTTCAAAACCAACGAGATAACATTACCTATTTCAAAAAGCCTAATGGGACTTGTGTCTTTGTCACTGTGTGCAGCTTTGTTGGGCTACATGGTTTGATTGCGTCAACTCAGGAGCTCCAATTAGAAACTCTGTATGCCTGCAATACTAGTACTTTGGGAGGCTGAGGTGGGAGGATGGCTTGAGGCCAGGAGTTCGAGACTAGCCTGAGCAAGAGCAAGACCCCATTTCTACAAAAAAATAGAAAAATTAGCCAAGCATAGTGGCAAGCACCTGTAGTCCCAGCTACTTGAGAGGCTGAGGCAGAAGGATCACTTAAGCCCAGGAGTTTGAGGTTGCTGTGAGCTATGATGACGCCACTGCACTCCAGCCTGGGCAACAGAGCAAGATCTTGTCTCAGAAAAAAAAATGCTATATCTTTATGATGAATTGTTTTAAATGGTAAACATAAACGAACTATTATTTGATACTTAATAATAATTAACTTGGTAGACCTGAATCTCCGTTGAGTGATACGGAGGTTGAGAACAACGGAGATCCTTGCAGCTCACAGGCACTGCTGCAGGGAGACTTCACTGGTCCACACACCAGCCCCGAGAGGGTTAGCATCATGGCCGAGGCTCAGAAGAGTCTAGGTGGCCCACCCAGTGCCCTAGCGCTGCGTGGCTATGCACCCAGAACATGGCAGGCCCTCCAATCATCCTCTCAGGGTAGCACAGGGCAGCCCTTAGGAGGTTTGCAAGAATGCCATCTCATTTGAACCCCTGTGAGGTTGGTGGGACCAGTAAGATCCCAATTTTAAGATGAAGAAACTGCGGCTCAGAGAATTTGGGTGACTGGGATGCTGACAGTAGTGATGGTGGGCCCTGTGAACTCGCCCACACTGGCACAGAGGGGCTGTGCAGACCAACGAGAGGTAGGGGGCGTGTCAGGATTTGACAGTGCCAGCATGCACCAGAGAGGGCATGGGGGACCGTTCTGAGAGGTGAGGTCATCCTCAACTTGGACAACACAGTGAAGTCGATGAAGTTTGTTCCTGCCCCGCCCCTCACTGTCCTTTTGGTGCCAAACTTGGGCCTTGCTCGCAGAGGCTGAGTTTGTAAGTCCAAGCCGTGCCTCTTCCCCAGGACACTTGCACTTTTCAGGAGGGAAGTTCCAAGCACATCCAGGCCAGCCCCCCTCAGGCCTCTCCCTCCAGGGGGACAGGAAGGACATGGTAGGCTGTACCTCAGCAAGCCTGCAGACCTGTGATTAACAACTGCATTATGAAGCCAGAGAGCTCCATCCACTCAGTGCCAGCAACTTGCGTCCTTTCCCGGATACCTGATCCAAACAAATGACTGGAGCTCAGGAAACCATGGGCCTCGGAGGGTGGGGCCGGAGTCAGGAGGAAGTGGGAAGGACATTATGGGGAGTGACTGCAGGGGCCAGGCAACAGGGCTAGGGAGCCACTGAAGGGGAACTCAGATAACCACTCTGCCAACCTGTTGCTTTACAGATGAGGAAACTGAATGGAGTTCAAAGAGGTGCAGGGCCTGGCCTGAGTGCCCATGGCCACAAGGGCAGAGCCAGGGCTAGAACCAAGCCTCGAAACTCAAGGGTTTCTACCCGAATTCCACCCCAGTGGAAGTATGACAAAATCCTCAGAAAAATTCCTCTAGGAAAACGCATATATACATGAACATTTGCATATTTTAAGGGCCTTCTGGCTTCCTGTAGTGCCCGTCCATCAATCCGCTGAAGGCTGTCCTTGGGCCCAGTCAGAACCTGTGGACAAGGACAGGTGCGATTCCTTGAAGCATATGCGGGGCCATACCATCAGCCCCCGGGGGGCTCCAAACACAACACTGGGAAGTCTATTCTGCATTCTGATCACCTGCTGGGTCCCAGGGAGTCAGAGGCAGATCAGAGAGAGAAAAAGAGGAGTATGTTGCGCTCCGGGGCCAGGGGTGTTCCAGGGGCACATGAGCCAGCCCGACAGGGAGGGACCAACAGCTGCGGCCCGGCCAGCTGTCCCAGGGGCAAAGGAGTGAGGTGCTGGGTCACAGCTGTGGGGCTGGGAGACAGCTGGGCTGATGGCAGGGTGAATAGGACTGAGTGGGCAGCCAGGCGTGGCTTCCTAGGAGGCAGAAAGGCCTGGTTCCCACCCGCTCGCTCTGAGACTCCAGTGTCAGGATCATGAACTATTGGGGCCCGACAGGACTTTCGAGGTCTTCTAGTCCAGGGGCTTTTAAACTGGTTCTCAGGTGTGCTAAGGTTCAAGTGCCATCAGGTATGAGAGGCTGCATGGGAGGGAGGGTGTCTCTGGCCTGTTCCTGGGCGATTTAGCTTTGACGGAACAGCTCTTCTAATAGCATTTTGGGTGATATTTTTGTTTATAATAAAGTAAAAATAAAAAGTGCTTCTACTGCTTTAAAAAAAGTTTATAAACTCCTGGTCTAGTCTAATATCCTGAATGTCAGATCCCTACCAAGTGGCTGTGTAGGCTTTGTCGCTATTGCCTCCGAGATGGAGTTACTCCCTCCTCAGGTTCACAGAAAGGCCCATGGTTCCAGGGTCCCCGGGCCTGACTCCTGTGGCAGCAGAGCCTCCCCGGGGGGAATCCCAGCAGCAGCTGGCCCTCCACAGGGCGGTCACCTATCGGCAGAGGCCCCACAGGGCAGGGCTGACCCAGGGAGGGGAAGGAACTGCCAGTCCCAGAGAGCAGGGAGCAGGAAGGGATTCGTCAAACACACGCCCTGCAGCACGGCCCCCTGTGCCCTGCCACACCCGCAGGCTCTGGCTGATGGCACTAAGAGGCCAGTGTGGCTCCTAAGAGGATCAGCGGCTCAAGGAAGTCCTCAGAGAATGGGGTCTGCAGGGCAATGTAGCTGCTCTGAGCCATGTGAGCCCCCTGAGAGGGAGCTGAGGGTGCGGCCCAGGAGACTGGCCTGTAGCTGCCCCGGATATGCAGTACAGATCCCGACACACACACACACACACACACACACACAGCTCCGAGGTCAAGTGGCCCTCCCTGTACGCACAAGAGGCCACAGGCTGAACTTGCCTCTCGACAGTGAGAAGCATGCTGACTCGCACACTAGCAGCTGGCCCCTGAACCCAAGGGGCAGACTCATCCTGCTGGGAAAAGGATCCCAACTTCTGACCCCCACTCCCTCCCACTGCAGTGAGCCTTACCTTTAGCTTGGCCTGGATCTCGCGGGCTTTTCGGCGAGCCAGTACCTGGATGTGACTGGAGACCTGCAGCAGGGAGAGAGGGGTCTTGTTTCTACCTCCCAAACAGCCTATGCCCCCAGCCTGGCTCCCCACCCACCGTCCTCCACAGCCCTCAGTCCACATCTGTGGACCACCTGAATGTATGAATAAATGAATGAAAAGGTCAATGCCTGGGCCCTCAGTCCACCCTGGTCCAGCTAATCCAGAGTTTGGCAATATTTTAAAAGTACGGGGCTGGCCGGGCATGGTGGCTCACACTTGTAATCCTAGCACTCTGGGAGGCTGAGGCAGGAGGATCACTTGAGCCCAGAAGTTGGAGGTTGCTGTGAGCTAGGCTGACGCCACAGCACTCTAGCCCGGGCAACGGAGTGAGACTCTGTCTCAAAAAAAAGAAAAAAAAAGTTGAGTGCCAATGTTCTACTGTCTGTTCTAGTGTCAGGAGGGAGGTGTGGTGGGGGCTGCTGACACACCCCTACCACAAGGTGAAAAGTTTCCTCCTAAGTGATGGCAGCAGAGACCCCAGGAAAACCATACGGCCTGTGGCATGCCCACCAGAGACACTCATCCTGAGCTGCTGTACCCGAGAGCCCATACCTGGGCCTAGAAAGGCCTGGCCCTCTTGGGAGTGGGCTGGCGCCTGGGTACCTGCCCCGGGGTGTACACCTGTCTCCCAGGGCCCACCTGCTTCCTGGTGCGCGTCTTCCCTGTCCGGAGCTTGATGTAGCGGGCGATCAGCTCATTCCGACCTGCAGAGACACCAACAGCCCTTCAGCCAGGAGAAAGGTAAAAGGCAAGGAAGGGGCGAGGGTGTGCAGGATCCCTGCCCACCCCAGGAGCCCTCTCCCAACTCTCTGCCCACCTTGAGTGGGGATGTGGGCTCAGGATTCTGTAGGGTCCCCCCTTTCCTCCTTGGGTCACAGGGATCTCTCAGCAGCAAGAGGAAGCTAAGGCCTCACTGGAAACCAGAGAACGAGGTCACAGGACCCATGGGTGCTGGCCATTCACAGCCTGGGGGCTTCCAAAGCCTCCTGAGACCCCAGCATCTTCCTCTCCCCATGCTGGCCACGCCCTCGCCTCTGCCCCCACCTTCTCCTGAGGCCTCCTGCACAGATAGGAGGCTTCAGGGAGTGCCTGGCCCCCAGTCCACCCCTCACTCTGCAAATGAGTTGGCCCCTCCAAGCACTGTCCTGTCTGTGGGCAGTGGCAGGCACCGGGGTATGAGTGCTGAGACTATGAGTGCCCCTGGGAGGAAGCCTGAGCCCCTCACTCAGACCAAGGAAATCAAGCCAGTCCACGGCTGCCAGTCAAAGGGCAATACTGGGCGCTCACCGTGGGCCCAACCTCCGGGAGGCTGCCAGAGCCTGAAAGATGCCGGAAAACTAGAAGGAGCCTTCCATGGCTTCTAGTATCATAAAAGAGATTATGACAAGAAGTTCCCTGTTTTCAAAGAGCTCGCCACCTAGTTCAGTAGTGGCGTGTGCCCACACCACGGGTCCAACGTGTGCTACAGACAGGGATGTGTCCAGGGGACAAGGGGCCAGTTCAGGCCGGGTGGTCAGGTGAGCCTGCAGTTGGACCTTGAGCACTGGGAAGCATCAGACCCTACGGAAGAGGTGGGGAGGGAGGGCAAGAGGGTGTGAACAGGGGGTGCTGTCACCTCCTTGCTCCACCTCTGGAGCCAGAGAGCACAGCCACCGCCTGCCCGTCCTGCTGAGCCTAGAGGGCTTGCGGCCGTCTATATGAGGAAGCTGTTGGTGCAGGGGGAGGAGGGATGAGTGGGCTGCCCGCCACTTGGGTTGTAACCAGACTACATGGTCAAGGCCAGGCTGGCCCCCCAGCTGACCTTTCCCCTCTGCCAAGGCTGAATTAAGAGGCCAACTCCAGAGGTCCCATGTGCCAAAAAGACTTGCTGGCCTGGGAGTGCTGGCTTGTCTGTCAAAGGAAGGAGGGAGAGGAGAGTCGGCTCTGGGGCACTGCCTATGGGCTGGTCTACACCTAAAACGCTGAGTCCATAAGATGTCTCTTCTCAAAGGTTTCCAGGGAAACGTATCCCATAGGCTCCTTTGGCAGTCCCATGAATGTCCAACAGTTCCACCCTGTGTCTAACCAGAGGCACTCATGCTGCATCTCAGGTCTAAGTCATCACCAATGGGTCACTGAAAACAGACAGAGAACTGGGAGTTGGGGAGCCAGGTTCTAGCCCAGAAATTCCACGAAGGAGCTATGGGACTTTAGCAAGTCCCTGTCCTCACAGACTGTCACCCAGCCTTCTCTTCTTAAATCTACTTTCTTTAAAATTTTTCCTCCAGACTTTTCCAACCAAATTTTACAGCCTCAGGAAATAGACCTTGACTTTGGCTCAGTGAGAACTTTGAGGCTCAGTTTCCCTTTCTATAAAATGAATGTTCTCTAGGCACAAGTAAGCCCAGTTCAGAGACTAGTCTGAAGGCAAGGAAAAGGGTGGGGGAGGAGGGCAGGTTCCCAAGAGCAGGAGGTTGGTGACAGTGCTGGCGGACAGCGCGGAGAAGGGTGAGTGGGAGATCTGGGGGTTGGCGGGGGGGAGCGGGGGGGGGAGAGCATGTGGGACACAGCAGCTCACCTGTGTCTGCCTTTCCCTGTCAGACGCCTAACACCTCTGCTCAAGTCTGCATCCCCAACTGCAGGCACCTGTTTGTTGAATGAATGAATGGACGAGTCCATCAAGACTCCACCTTCAAAACAAACCCAGAATTCGGCCATTTCTCACCGCCTCATCCTCCAGGGTCCGAGTTCCCACGCTCTTTGGCCTGGGCCATGATCCGGCCTTCCACCTGGACCTCCTGCTCCCACTCTGTTCTCGGCACAGCAGCCACAGTGACCCTACTACGCTCGAAAGCCCTCCACGCCCTCCCACACGCCCCCCTCAGATAAGTGTCCAAGTCCTTACAATGGCCTGGACGCCCCTCAGGGCCCGCCCTCCAGCTCCTGATCTCACCCACCGTGCTGGCCCTCTCGCCGCTCCAGGATCATGCCAGCCCGCTCCCTGCTCAGGGCCTTTGTGCTCCTTGTTGGTCCTCCAGGGAACACTCTGCCCCAGAGACCCGCAGCACTGTCATCCTCTGGGGGCCACCGTCTCAGAGAGGTCTCCCTGGACCAGCCCACCGGGGGCCAAAATCATCCCTGCCACCGTCCCGGCATGTCCCACCACCTTTGCTTGTCTCCATGGCACCTTCCAACATACTACGCAAGGTACTTACTTGAGTACCATCCGTGCCCCACTCCGTCAGAAGGAAAGTGCCATGAGAACGGATTTTTGCGGTCTGTTTATTCAATTATTTATACCCACACCTAGCAAACTGCCTCATCGTAGCCTCTCAATGAGTGTCGCATGAGTGACGAGGGAATGCACGGTTACATTTGTCAGATGTTCCATAACCAGTTCAGCCTTCTAAGAAAAAGGGGGGAGTTAAATGAATGCAAATGATCTTTTACGTAAGATACTTCTGATTAGTTCTACATAATTTCCAAAGCACTTTCTTATCCTGGTCTCATCCAGCTTTTCTGCACATGAGCAAATCCACAATTTTGTGAGACTTAGGCATTTTAGAAATTAGGAGGCTCTGTTTGAGAAAACGAATTTTTAAAAATATAAAATTTGGATAAAAACTTTATGGGTGATAAATGTTCGCTATCTTGATGATGATGATGGCTTCAAGGGTGTGTTCACCTGTTAACTTATCAAATTGTCTACTTTAAGCGTGTGTCAATTAATCATACTCCAGCAAAGCCACTGAGAAAGTTAAGTTTAGGGACTTGGAAGGAGCCCATGCAACTGGGGAAGGGGTCCTAAGTGTAAGCCTCGTTAACTTCACAGTAAACCCACTTCCTCCCTGCAATAGGCAGGCGATCATACCTATGTGCCAGATAATCGCACCCAGATCACTTGCAGCAGATCGGGGACTAACTGCCCAGGATTGGCTCAAGTGCTGACACCTGGCCCCGTGCCTGGCCTGGAGAGGATGCTCAGCTAACAGAAACCCCTCTCACCGACCAAGCGGGCCCTAAGGGGCCGTCTCCTCCACAGCACACGGTAGGCAGCACCCCCACCGGCTGACACCCTTACTCCAGATACCACAGAGGACACAGCCTCCTGTGCCAGGAGCCCCCGCCCAGCCCCACAGTTACCTTTGCCCTCTGTTGATAGGAAGGGCCATCTCAGCCCCGGGTGAGAGGACAGGAGTTGGGGCAGGGAGGAGCCAAACCACAGGCAAGGCTGGCTCAACTGCCTTTGCATTGTTTCTTTTTCTTTCTCCTTTTTTTTGTAAACATGGGGTCTGGCTATGTTGTCCAGGCTGGTCTCAAACTCCTGGGCCCAAAGGATCCTCCCGCCTCAGTCTCCCAAGTAGCTGGGACCCCAGGCATGAGCCACCACACCCAGCTAACCTTTTTTTCATTTTATTATTTATTTTTTAGAGATGAAACCTCACTATGTTGCCCAGGCTGGTCCTGAACTCCTGGGTTCAAGCGATCGTCCTGCCCCAGCCTCCCAAAGTGTTGGGATTATAGGCATGAGCCACTGTACCTGGCTTCTTTTTTTTTCTTTTTTTACTGTAATATATAGGTTGAGTATTCCTCATCCGAAATGCTTGGGACCAGAAGTATTTCAGATTTGGGGATATTTGCATTATATACTTACCAGTCGAGTATCCCTAATCCAAAAATCTGAAATCCAAAGTGCTAAAATGAGCATCTCCTTTCAACATCATGGTGGCACTCAAAAGTGTTTTGGATTTTGGAGCATTTCAGATTTTCGGATCTGGGATGTTCAGCCTGTACGGATGGGGGACAAGGCAATGCTGTTAGGACACATGCACTCGATGTGGAATGATTAAATCAAGCTGATTAACAAACCCGTCACTTCAGCTATTTATCATTTTTGGGTGAGAAGATATGAAATTTATTCTCTTAGCACTTCTGAAATACATAATACATCGTATTAACTGTAGTCACCATGCTCTGCAATAGGTCTCAAAAACTTACTCCTCTGGTCTACCTGAAACTTTGTACCCTCTGACGCATTCTCCACACCCCAACCGCCAGCCTCCAGTAGCCGCCATTCTCACTCTCTGCTGTGAGTTTGACTGTTTTAGATTCCAGCTGTAGGAGACCATGTGGCATTTGTCCTTCTGTGCCTAGCTTATGTCGCTTGACATGATGTTCTCCAGGCCTGTAGTTTTTCAAGTTGTGCTTCTTCCCCTCGCTGTCTCCACAGCCTGTCCCCCACCCAGTGGTCTCACACCAGCCTGTGCTGCTTGTTGAGAATCCCTCCCACCCAGGTGGGAGTGAAATGCGGGTTTCTGTGGGTGTGCTGCACCACGGGGAACCGAGTGGCTTCCTTCCTGCCACCAGGGTCCTCCAGAGGTCACCCTACCCATCCCAATGCCTCCAGGCCAGCCGGCATCTAATCCGGGTTTTACACACACACAGGGAACTGCTGTAGTCTCTTGCCCTTGTAGTAATATTCACGACAATGAACACTATGGGCGCCAGACACCGCGCGCCTCATCTGTACCAGTGTCTGCGCAGACACGGCACTACCGGCACTCGCCCATTCAGTCCTCGCGCTGGCTCCACGAGGCTGGTACTATTGTCCATACTACAGACAGAGAAACCAAGGCACAGAGAGGGTTACAAACTTATTCAGGGTCACAGGCCAGCAAGTGACTGGGATTCAAATCCCTGCAGCCTGGTTCCAGAGCCCGTCTCCCAACTGTAACACTGCACACACGGTATCATACCTATCGAAAGTGGGATGAGAAGCCACCTCTCGTAGAAGCAGGGGCCGGACCAGGCACCCCAGAGGTCCTGTGTAGCCTGAGGAAGAAGAAACTGAAGCCCAGAAAGGGAAATGGTTTATTCAGAGTCACAGGCTTGTCAGTGTCCCATGCACCAGGAGAACAAGTGCTCCCTAAGGCTGCGCCCAGTGCTTCACGGCTACTACAAAAGGAGGCTCTCCCCTGGCTGGGCAGGGGGTTGTCCACTGCACAGGACCATCATGCCCCTCTCTGCGGACTCATCCCCCATTCCCTGGGTCTCTGCATGAAGTCAGTCCTTGGGGATGTCTGACGGCCCCTCGCCCTGACCCAGGTACTGGAGGGAGAACCAACTATTTGGACCTGAGAGCCTGCCCACCACTTTTCACTCTCAGAGTGTGGTACCCAGAGCTGGGGGAAGACAACATGCCCCAGATGATGTAGATTCCAGGAGGTCCGCAGAGTTAGGCCGGAGTGGCAGGAAGGGTGTGGGCCCAGAGGCACAGTGCTGATGCCACAGTGAAGGGCAGCAGAGAAGAGCCACAGCAGTAAGAAACTTGTAGAACATTCAGGTGAGGTGGCGGGAGGACAGGGGACCCGTGTCCTTGTCCCAGCTCTGCCACTAGCTGCATTAACTGCAGGCCTTTGAGACCACAGGCTGGGAAGGAGGCAGCCTGTCTGGCAGCTGGACATTGCAGTGTAGCAGGTGGCCTCGGCCAACCCCAGAGCGGGCCTGGGTGGGGCTGGGAAGGACGCCCCCGCCAGCGGGTGGGCCCATCTGTCAGAGGACATGTGTCCAACAGCCCCCAGCTCACAAAGCTCACATCATGGCCCCACCCCACCGGGGGGAGGACTGTGGATGGAGACGGGAGCCTGGGCCTGACCCCAGGCTGAGGCTGCAGTGCTCCCCCACGAGGGGCCAATTCCCCTCTCTCCACGCCAGCCACCCCACAGGCCATAAACACGGGACACGGCAGAAAGGAAGGAAAGCTCCTGCTGTTTGCCGAGCCAGTAAAGCCGGCTGTCATTGCTCATGGTGCTAATAAAGTCCTGCTGTAATGAATGTTACTAGCTTTCAAAATTGAAAAGGGCTAAGAACCCTTGCGAGTGTCCCCCCAGAGAAGGGATGAAGTCCACATGGAGACTGGGACCTGGAGGCCTCTCTGGGAGCCAGCAGCTCCGCGCTACAGCCCTGCAGGTTGGGCACATCCTCCATGCCCTGCCCTACACCCTGATGGCCTGTGGGGGCTTCTCCATCCAGGGATCAAACGAAGCCATAAACACCTGGGGGCAGAGGTGGAGGCTATTTGTAGAGAAGAAACTTCTGACTGAAGTCTGAGAAGGCAGCGATTGGACCTGACATCTGAGCTGTTACCACCATCGTCCCTGGAGGGCTCTGAGGCTTCTGGTGAAATCCTAGCCAGGCTTCAAGGCCACAGCCCCAAGAAGCAGGCTCTGATCCCCATCCAAGCAGGTGTGCCCATTCCCACCTGTGCCTTCCTCTTGGTCTCTGTGATGCTCCCTCACTAAGCTGAGAGCGCCCTGAGGACAGAGAACATGTTCCCTTCAGCTCCACACCCCTCGCTGTGCATTTGGCACCTACTGCTTGCTCTCATCCCTACAGCAACACTACAAGGCAGTGTCTTATTCTAATAAGCTCATGAAAAGGTGCGACATCACTAATCATTGGGAAAATGGAGATCGAAACCATGAGATACCACTTCACACCCACTGGGATAGCTATGATCAAAAAAATGGAAAATAACAAGTGTTGGTGAGGATGTGGAGAAATTAGATCCCTTGTGCACTGCTGGTGGGAATGTAAAATGATACTGTGGAAAACAGTTTGGTGGTTCCTCAAAAACTTAAACATATAATTACCATGTGAGCTGGCAATTTCAATCCCATATACCCCAAAGAAACGAGAGCAGGGACGCGAATAGACACCTGTGCGCCAACGTCCACAGCAGCACTGGTCACAATGGCCAACGGGGGACAGCCCGAATGTCTGTCCGCAGACGGACGGATGAACTAAACACGGCATATACACGCAACGCAACATGGTTCAGCCTTAAAAAGGAATGAAATTCTGACACATGCTACAACCTGAAGTACCTTTTTCGTTAACAGCAGTTACTCTTAGATAGTTGCAACATAAATTAGTAATTCAATGTAGTTTTTATTGAATTATTTTCATCCAGAATTCCATTCTATTACTTTCAAAACTTTTATTCTGATTTCAAAGGTAATACATGGCCAATGCATAAAAATTGGAAAACATCAAAATGTAGAGGAATAATTAAATATTCATGAATCCAATAATAGCCACTGTTGATATTTTTGTGAAAATTCCTTCCAATATTTTTTTATATTTTTAAAGGAAAAATATCAAATGGCATATGGTGTTTTAAAACTTTTTTCACCTGTAAATATATTAAGCATGTTCTTTAAGTAAAACAATTTCAGTAACTTGAATTTTTTTTTTTAAGACAGGGTCTTGCTTTGTCACCTAGGCTGGAGTGAGCACAGTGGTGCGATCCTAGCTCACTGTGACCTGTATACAACTCCTCTGCTCCAGCGATCCTCACCCCTCAGCTTCCCAAGTACCTAGGACTACAGGTGTGCAGTCACCACCACGCCCAGCTAGTTTTTAAATTTTCTGTGGAGATGAGGTCTCGCTGTGTTGCCCAGGTTAGTCTCCTGGCCTCAAGCAATCCTCCCGCCTTGGCTTCCCAAAGTGCTGAGGTTACACACATGAGCCACCGCACCCGTCCTTGCCACGGCCACCTGGTCCACGGCCGAGACACATCCGCAGTCACTGGGAGCTCCGGAAGTGCGGGGTGCCAGCGCCCGACACAGAGAAGCCCTAACCTGAAGTACCTTAAGGACATTATGTGAAGTGGAACAAGCCAGACACAAAAGGACAAATACAATTCCACTTTTACAAGGGACCTCGAATAGGCAAATTCATAGAGACAGAAAATAGAAACAGAGATTACCAGGGGCTGGGGGCAGAGTGGGATGGGAGTTATTGTTTAATGGGTACAGTTTCTATTTAGGGTGATGAAAAAGTTCTAGAAATGGATAGTAGGGTGTAGTACAACAATATGAATACACTCAATGCCACTGAACTGTACATATAAAATGCTTTCAATGGTTCCTTTTATATAATGTATATTTTCCCACAAAAAAAAAATAAAATCAAAATAACCCCCCACAAAGGTAGTAGTACTATTACCCCCATTTTACAAATAAGGGCAGTGAAGCTCAGAGAGGTTAATCCCTTGCCAACGTCACACCCGCTTTCAGGGCAGAGAGTAGATTTGCACCTAAGCTCACTCACACCATCGAGAAGGAGCCGGAAACCCGCAGGGGGACAGAGAAAAGGGCAGCGGAGAATCTGAAGCACAGGCCCTGGGGAAGGGCAGGGGTGGAAGCTCACCTGCCTGTCCCCTTAGAGAGCAGGGCTCTGACTCTGCCTCTTCCTCGCTATGTGACTCACCCACGAAACGAGGGGATTCCTCTCCTCTGACAATCAGTCACGACAGTGCTCTGCCCAGGTCCTCCTCTGGGGTCCCCCAAACCGACCGTGCAAAGTCCTGCCTCTCAGCCATTGCTCACTCTCTCCTCCCCCGGCCTGGAGCACTGCTGTGGTTTGGATGTTTGTCTCCTCCAAAATGCATGCTGAGATTTAATCCCAACACGGCAGCATGGAGGGGGGGGGCCTTTAAGAGGTGACTGGGTCCTGAGGGTTCTGCCCTCGTGAATGGATTGATCTATTCATGGATCAATGGGTTAAGAGTTTTTCACAAAAGTGGGAGTGGTGGCTTTGTAAGAAGAGGAAGAGAGATCTGAGCCTGCCCTCTCACCAGGTGCCAGCTTGGGATTCTGCAGAGGGTCCCCACCAGCAGCAAGGCCCTCACCAGATGCAGCTCCTGGACCTTGGACTTCTCAGCCTACATAATGGTAAGAAACAAATTCTTCTTTATGAATCCCCAGTTTCAGGTATTCTGTTCTCAGCAACAGCAAACAGACTGAGACAAGCACCCGCACCCCTCTACCCAGCTCAGCTTCACTTCCTTCAAGGAAACTTTCAAGATAGCCTAGCCCTCTGGTTTAACTGCTGTAGACGACATCAGTGCCTGCCTGGGTGGTTGGTCTTCCAAAGGAGTGTCTCCTGCCTCTCCTAGTAGACCATGAAGTCGTGGAAAGCAGAGACCATACAGCCCTTGGCCCTGCCCTGGCTGGGGCTTGGGGGCACTTAATGAGAATGACTGGCTGCTGACAGGACAGCTCTCCTGGGACCCAGGGGAGGAGAAGGAGAGGAGAGGGGAGGGGAGAGGAGGGGAGGGGCGAGGCGAGGAGAGGAGGAGAGAAGAGAAGAGAGGAGAGAGGAGAAGAGACCATAAAGACTTGGGAAGTTCATGAGCAACCTTCAGGAAGTTGAAAGGCTGAGAAGCGGGGGGTGGTGGCAGGAAGGAACAAATGCAGAGGAAGGCCCAGAGCCCATGCAGGGCCAGTGCTGAGCTGGGAAGAGTGGGGAGGCCAAGTGTGTGGGGAGGCCAAGTGCGTAGGCAGGCGGGGGAGAAGTCGCTTCGCCCTCACCTCCCACCACCTGCACACAGGGGCCAGCTGCAAGCTTGGCCAAAGGAGGTCAGAGTGGCCAATGTCGGCAGTGCCAGGGTGAGGGTGACATAGTGACAGGGCAAAAATGAAAGTGGCCGTGAACAGGAGAAAGCTAGTGCCCCAGGCCAGGGAGCCAGCCCAGGAGGGTAAGAGGTGCTCAAGGGGAGGGCCAGGACCAACAAGAGTGGGCGACTCAGCTCAGAAATAGCAGGTGTTAATCTGCTGTGTTGCTCTGCATGTCATCTGCATGTCTGCCTGGCGCTGGTCAGCGTGTCCTGCTCTGGATGTACTGTGGCCAGGGGTGGGAACAGGCCTAATCCCTATCCTCAAAGAGGAAAGGCCAGGCCCCCGGGTCTAGAACCCTCTCGGCACGCTTTCCCCTGCGTGCTCTCAGCCTAGCCTGGCCCCACTGGGCTGGCCCACTTGACTACAGGCCTCTGGATGTGGGGACGTGGGGGGAGAGTGAAGACCAGGGCTCTTGGGGGTGCTGAGAGCCAGCTAGGGGCTCAGGATGGGTCTGGGATACACAGAGGATGAGCAGACCCCCGATGGAAGCCGAGCAGACAGGAGGAGGACAGCCGGACGCAGCTGAGGTCTGAGTCAGCTCAGCAGCTTGTCCCTCCTGCTCCGTCTCCCTAATGGCCCACCCCACACGCTGGGGTGAGCTCAGAGCTATCTATACCTCCCAGCTGGGCCGGTCAGCTCTGCAGAGCTCCCAACCAACTCCCTGCATGGTCCTGTCTTGGCTCAGCCCCCCTGACTGGTAAGAAGAGATGGGGTGAGCCAATGTCTGGATCCCAGCAGGACCCATGGGGCTCACGCAGGACAGGTGCCGTGGGGGCTGGGTGAGGTATCAGACACTGCACTGCAATCTCCAGTACTCCTGCCCAAAGCCTGACCCACCTGGAGCCAGGGCTGGGCAGAAGCAGAGGAGCAAGGCTGCTCGGGTGATGGTGGAGCGCCGCGCCTGGAGGCAGGACTGGTCCCAGCCCCAGTCTCCACTTCCTACTTGAGAGGCTCTTGGCTTCTCTGAGCTTCCATTTCTGCATCTGCAAGCAGAGAGTACGATTCCTCCCTTCTTCAGGGCTCCCTGAAAGGGTGGAAGAGACAGTGGGTGTCCAGGAACACTGGGGGCTCCGGAGTGTCGTGGAGCGATACAGGGGCCCCTGCCCCTGCGCCTCCTTCTTCCCGGGCCCTCCGCCCCTCCCCGTCTCTCAGCAAGGAAGGACAGTAGCACCCGAGGACACCAGCACGGCCGGAGAGACTGCCAAACACCATCTCACCCTGCTTTCCCACGTGGCGGCTTCCCTCCTGCCAAAGAGAGCTCCACCCCGAGGCCTGCCAGAGATCCACAGCCCGGCGCTTCTACAGTTCGGCGCTCTGGTGACCGCAGATAAAGTCTCTTAAGCTCGTATCTTTATGTGTGAAGTGGGGGTAGAAATATCTACCTCTAACGACTAAATAAATCTAAGCATCCACTCAAATGTCCATGGATGGATGAATGGATAAGCAAAGTGTAGAACATACAAACAATGGAATATTACCCAGCCTTAAAAAAAGAAGGAAATCACGACCTGGACTACAACATGCATAAACCTTGAGGACATTACTGTACGGTTCCACTTACATGTGGTGCCCAGAGTGGTCAAATTCACAGAGACAGAAAGGAGAGAGGGATGCCAGGGGCTGGGGGCAGGGAGGACAGAGAGAACTGGGAATTCATGTTTAAAGGGTACAGAATTTCAGTCTGAGAAGATGAAAAATGTCTAGAGATAGAGGACAGTGACGGTTATATAACAATGTGAATATACTTAATGCCACTAAATTATAAACTTAAAAAATATAATGGTTAAAATGGTAAATTTGATGTTTTATATATATATATATATATATTCGACCACAAAAATACCTTCAAAACCAAAAACCAAAAGAGTAAGCAGCCGAAGCCCCTGGTCTACAGGGCCACTGAATGAAACCCCTGCTGATTCCTCCAAGGGCCTTGCCCCACACGCCTGCCGTCCTCGGCTCCTGCCTCTGTTGGACGCCACTTGCACCCTAATGTCCTCCAGACCAATCCCTTTAGAGCACACAGACTCATCCTGTGGCGGCTTCCCAGCCAGGGCGCCTGGGACCCTCCAGCCCAGCCCCACACCCGCCTCGCACAGCCCCTGCCCTGCCTCACCTTCACACCAACTCATGGTCAGGATCCATCCCACCCTCCACCAGAGGGTGGGAAGCTTTGGTCCCAGAAGCACTTCCTCACCACTAAATGGGGACAACCAATGTAAAGCCCCCTAACACCACACCTGGCTCCTCCAGGGGCTCCAGGCACCTCAGCTGCCTCCTCTGTGGTGCTTCCCTGGGGCTGGAGCAGGAAGTCACAGCAGGGGCAGTCTGGGGGGCAGCGAGCAAAGCCCCGGGGCCAGGGGCAGGGTGACAGGAGAGATATGCCTTTACCTGGTGGCTGAAGAGCAGACCCTAGCCTAGCTCCAGAGGACCCTGCTTCCCCGACAAGCAAAAGAAAGGGGAGGGGCCCTTCCGGCCTTGAGGGCAAGGCTGGGGGTAAAGGATGGGGGGAGTGGTGGGAGCTCCACCACCACCAGGGCCCATCACAAACGAGACTTGAGTTGGGTCAGCGGAGCAGTGCTGAACCTCAGCATGCCTTATCTGGAAATAGGGTCATTGCCAGTGAATTAGTTAAGATGAGGCCACACTGGATTAAGGTTGGCCCTAACCCCAACAGCTGGTGTCCTTATGGGAAGAGGAGACGACATACAGACACACACGCAGGGAAGACCACAGCTGACCACAGGGTCTGAGTCAGAGACTGGGGTGATGCGGCCACAGTGAGCAACGCCAAGAGCCACCAGCAAAGCTGGAGCTGGGACAGACCCACTGCCTGGGCGCTCTAAAGGGGCCAGCCTGCTGAGCCCTTGGTTGCCGATGTCCGGCCTCCTCAACTGTAAGACAATAATAATTTCTGTTGTTTTAAGCTGCCCAGTTTGTGGTGACTTGTTCTGGTGGCCCCCGGGAACTAGTACGGTCAGACCCTGGAGCCCCTCCCATGCCCTTTAAATCGCTGGCAAAGCCCCTGTGCAGGGGAGGGGCACCAGGCCACCCAGGGGTGGGCAGCTGGGCCAGGGCCATCTTGCTGGGCACCATGGCAGGGGCTTCTGTTGTCACTGTCTCAGCCAGTTACAGAGACCCTCTCTGCCTCTCACTTCTGACCCAAGACTACTGTTTTGAGCTAGGGTCCTGGGGGACTTTCCAATGGGAATGGAAGCCCAGTACAGGATTTCCAACACCTGTTCTGTTTGTTCTTGTTTTACTTTTCCAGATGCCCCCTCTTGCATCCAAAAGGCCACACAGCCCCATGCTGACTGCCTGGTCTTTCCCACACGGCCACTGAACATGGTGTTTCTGGGGGATTCGGAGTCCGGAGTGCTAACCATTGCGCCATGGAACCGCCACTGAACACGGTGTTTCCGTGTGCTCTGCGCCCTCCGCCATTCAAGAAGATCAAGCTGTTTCTGGTAACTGTCAGCTGGAGGGGCCTCTCTAGGTGAGTAGCCTGTGCTTGAGTCTCTCCTGGGAGCTCTCCAGTTGGCCTCGTGGCGCAGTTCCCTGCGTGCTCACTGTCCCCTGACGCCACGTAAGGAGCAGGGCTTGGCTCGGCCCGACCCGAACCTGGCGCCCTGAAGGCTCGGCATCTGTGTGTTGCATGAACGAGTGAGTAAAGGAATGGAGGCGAGAATGAGCCCCCCCTTCCTGAGCACCCTTCGCAGCCAAGGTGGGCATTGTGAAGATCAGGCACTTGCCTGGGGGACACCTGTAGGATTTCCCCAGTCTGTTCTGGGGAGATATCCCCTTTTCCAAGCTCTCCCCCACAGCTGCTCACCCCCAGGGACCCACCCTCCATCCACTCAAAGGCTTCTCATCAGACGCCTCCATCCCTGGGGGACCTAGGACAGAAGAAGGCAGTGTCCACCTGGTAGAAGCCAAGAGAAGAGGTCATTCCCTCCGTTACTTGGAGGGAACCTCAAGGTTACCATGTCTAGCTTTATTTCTTTGCCTCTACTTTATTTCCAGGACTGGACCGAGAGTTCAGGGTCCTGCTGCCAAGCCCGGACAGACTCTTACCGTACATCTTGCCTTCATCCGACAGGATGATTTTGCGCCGGCCGCAGGGTGGGTAGATGGCCAGGGCCTCCTGGAAGCTCTGCTCAATGTCTGGGCTCCACACGCCCTCTGCGTCATTGTCGATGGGCTTGTCCAGGGCCTGACTGCCCCCAGAGCCATTGCTCCCCTCGGGGGAGTTAGGAGAGCTCCACTCGTTGGAGGTAATGGTGCCGGCCTTGCCCTCCAAGGCTCTGCTTGGAGGAGCGCCCGTTGGACCTGCTGGGCAGAAACCACAGCGCTGGTGAGATGTGAGGAGCTGTGCAGGCCGGGGACAGGGGCCCAGCAGGGAGCGCCAACGCCCCAAACTAGCCATTTAAGGGTTAAAGAGTAAAGTGACAAGGTCTGTGAGGATCAGGCCCAGGGTCTCGGACAGGTCGTTTTCCCTCTGCACACCTCAGCTTCCCACCTGTCAGATGAGTGCAATGACCTAGGCACTCTCTGACTGAGGCTCTATGAACTCAGACAAGGGCTAAGAAATAGGAGACAAGGACCTAGTATCAGGGAATGTTCTGACATTAAATTAACACTGGGCAAAAAGGATGCAAGATATTGTGTACTCTTGGTGGGAATCTGAAATGGTGCAACTATGGAAAACAGTACAGTGGATCCTCAAAAAACTAAAAAGAGATATACCATATGATCCTGCAATCCCACTTCTTGGTATATACCCAAAAGAATTGAAGGCAGGGTCTTGAAGAGATATCTGCACAGCCAAGTTCATAGTAGCATCATTTACAACAGTCAAAAGGTGGAGGCAATGCAAGGCTCATCAATGGATGACTGGATAAACAAAAATGTGGTGCATACACACAATGGCGTATTATTCAGCCTTAAAAAAGAAGACATTCTGACACATGCTATAACGTGGATGAAGCTTGAAGACATCATGCTAAATGAAATAAGCCAGTCACGAAAGGTCGAACACTGTATGGTTTCACTTATATGAGGTACTTATGGGAGAAAAGAAATGGGAAGTTGTTATTTAATGAGTATGGAATTTCAGTTTTGCAAAATGAATAAGTTCTGGAGGCTTGTTGTGCAATAACGTGAGCATATGTAACACTACTAAACTATACGCTTAAAAAAGGCTAAAGTGGTAAATTTTATGTTAGGTGTTTTTTACCACAATTAAAATTTTTTGGCTGGGCAAGGTAGCTCATATCTCCAATCCCAGCATTCTGGGAGGCCAAGGCAGGAGGATCACTTGAGGCCAGGCCGCCTGCCTGGCCTTCAAGACCAGCCTGGACACAACACAGCAAGACTCCATCTCTACAAAAAATAATAAAAATTAGCTGGGTGTGGTAGTACAGTGCACACCTGTAGTCCCAGCTACTTCGGAGGCTGAGGCAGGAGGGTCACTTGAGGCCAGGAGGTTGATGCTGCTGTGAGCTGTGACTGCAGCAACGCACTTTAGCTGGGACAACAGAGCAAGACCCTGTCTCTGAAAAATAAAAAATGAAAAATTATTAAAAAAAAAAAAACTCCCCAGCGCCCCAAATGAGAGAACTCTAAGCTATAATTATAAATAAATTATTATTACTATAATATCCCTGAGAGGGAGGGGGTGAAGCTGACCTTAGTAATGAAGCAACTGAGTTTAAATAGCACTGACAGATGCTGGGAAATTGGAACTTACCTAAATCTCAGAGAAACAGCAGAATACTGACAAAATATGACAAAGAAGACTGTACGTCTTGGCCTAAGGTCTACATATAAAAAATAATTGTCTTTACCAAGAATTTGCAACTAAGGGATCACCCTTAAATGGATTTAAGATTTGAATTTTATATTACTCTGAAACTTCCAGCCAGTTCATAAAAATAAAAAGTGGTTCCAGGCTGAAAATTCCTGAAAAGATATACCCTTAATGCAGACTACAGAGAATTTCCAGTGATACTGCCTTACTAAAGAGGATCTCAAATTTAAAAATTATAACATATAGGAGGAAACAATCTACTATGATTAATATTTGATGAGACTAGATCCCTAAAAACTACAGAGAATTGAACTATCAGATAAAAACTATTATATAATTACATTTAAAATTATTATTGACCAAAATAAGGAATGGTAAACATGAGAAAGAACAAGACATTATCAAAAATACAATGCAGGCTGTAAGAACGAAATCAAACATTTAGAAATAAATGTTTTAGGGTGGGGGGAGACCCACATCCTTGGGATATGGCGAGCATTGTTGGGGGGGAAGGGAATACCTCTAACCCTTCTTAGGGAGAGGCAAAGAAATACAATGTAACCAAAATGTCAAAAAAACCAAAAAACTTTTATCCCGTGGTGGGCAGGTGGGGGGGAGGGGAAGAGTGTATACGTACACAATGGGTGTGACACGCACCACCAGGGGGTTGACACGCTTGAAGCTCTAGCACAGCAGGGGAGGGGAGGGTTGGCGGGGGCAATATATGTAACCCTAACAATATCTGTACCCCCATAATATAATGAAATAAAAAAAAAAGAAAGAAATTTTTTAGTCACTAAAATTGAAAACTCAATGGTTTGGATTCACAACAAATTAGATACAGCTAGATAAAGAAGCAACAACCTGGAAGACAGACCTGAGGACATTACCTAGAGATGTATTTTTATAATGACAATAAAGGGCAAGAAGAACAAAATAAGGCAGTTCAACACATTTCCAATTACAATTTCAGAAAAAGAGAATATAGATGATAAAGTAGAGCAACATTTGAAGAGAAAATGGCAGGAAATTGTCCAGAATTAATGAAAGAACCCTCCAATTCAGGAACCATACTGAACCCTAATTACAATTAATTCAAATAAAATAAACACGCAGAGAGGGGACACTGCAAGAGTAACAAAAGCAAAGAGATTTTAAAAGCATGCAGAGAGTTGGCCAGGCATGGTGGCTCACGCCTATAATCCTAGCACTCTGGGAGGCCAAGGTGGGAGGATCGCTTGAGTTCAGGAGTTCAAGACCAGCCTGAGCAAAAGCGAAACTCCCTCTCTACTAAAAATAGAAAGATTAGCTGGGCTCAGTGGTGCAAGCCTGTAGTCCCAGCTACTCAGATGGCTGAGGCAGAAGGATCGCTTGAGCCCAGGACTTTGAGATTGTCATGAGCTAGGCTGACACCATAGCACCTTTAGCCCAGGTGACAGAGCAAGACTCCATCTCAAAAATAAAAAATAAAAATAAATAAATAAATAAATAAAAGCATGCAGAGTGGAAGATGAGAGATCACGTACAAAGTAAGGACTATTAAATTGACAGCAAACTTCTCAACAGTAATACTAGAAGACCCAAGGTAACACTGCCAAACTGCTGAAAGAACGTAACCATCAATCCTAAATTTAAAACCCAACCAAAATATCATTCAAGAGTGAAGATTAAATAAAGGCATTTTTAAACAAAGATGGAAAGAATTTGCTATTAACAGACTCTCATTGGCCGGGCGCGGTGGCTCACGCCTGTAATCCTAGCTCTCTGGGAGGCCGAGGCGGGCGGATCGCTGGAGCTCAGGAGTTCGAAACCAGCCTGAGCAAGAGTGAGACCCCGTCTCTACTATAAATAGAAAGCAATTAATTGG
>CAUYPO010107826.1:0-15716 GCA_963574435.1 Cheirogaleus major | reverse complement strand
GTAGAGCTGGTCAAGAACTGTTAACACTTGCCAGAACAGTCCAACAATAGCAATAGCAATACCTTTATTAACTTTTGAACTATGGATTATGTTAGTATCATATTGCAATTTACCATATTAGAGTAACTTCAAATCTACTTTCCATTAGCTCTGTGAACTCAATTTGATATTTGTTTAAAGATTGCCAATAGCATGTGAATGTTATATATGTGTTATGATACTGTTTATTAGAAAATCCTAAGGCTTATTTGACTATATGGAAACCTTTGTCATGCACTGTCTTTCAGAACAGATGGAGCATTTTATTTATTTATTTACTTAAGTAGGTAGGTAGTTTATTTTTTGTTCATTAATTCATATATATATATTTTTTCTTTTTTCAGTTTGAATGAGTTATATTTGTATATTTCTGAACTCATTTGAATGAGTTAAGAATTTTAAAGATACAATAACATATAGAGTGAAAAGAAAATTCTCTTTTATTTCCCTTTTTTTTGTTAGATTTTCCATTTCTGCCTTTACTTTCTGTTTTCCAGTTTTATTGAGTTTTTTGTTGTTATTGTTATTTGCATTTTACATTTCAATATATTTAACTTATGCACTTAAATGACATGTTTTACTCCAGCTATTAAAAATTTAAAAATCAGCACACTTATATAACCTCACATATTCATGTATATTTCTTTATTTTTTTCTTATTAAAGTTACATTATGTTCTGTAACCACAATTCCTGCTTGTCTTTAGTCCTACTCAATAAAAGAGTTAAATACTTCAATGTCTCTTTACTGTTCATTTGCCATTTAGTCAATGACATGAATTGTCTGAAATTTTCTTTAAAATGAACTTAGAGTTCAAATGAACTTACCAGGAACTCTTTTTTCTTGTAAGTTCAAAATATTACTCCCTTGTCCCAGTCGCATTCATGTCTGAACAGTAGTTTAGCTAGCTATAAATTTATTAAGTCACACTTTCTTTCTTTGAAGATTCTCTAGATAGTTTTTCACTATCATTATAACATTGAGTATTGCTTTGGAGCAGTTGAAGGTCAGTCTATTTTTTCACCTTATAGAATAATTAATCTTTTTTTCTGGCTGTCCAAAGCATTTATATATGTGAAATTTGAAAATCAGTTAACTTGCCAGGTTTTATTTTACAGTGAATAATTTTAGGTCAACTTCTCCTGGGATATAGTATTCTTTTTAAAGAAGTAGATTCAAGTATATGCTAAAAACTTTGTTTTTTACTTGAATCTCTAAATATTTTTTCTTTGTTTTACTATTTTAATCAGACCAGTTAGAAGATAATAGTTAAAGATTTATTAAACTTTGTTTGCAAGGTATTTTTTATTTTAATTTTCCCTGTTCCTTTCTCATTTTATTCTGACTTTATTTTGCGCGTTTTTAAACCTTGTTCTCTGCTTTTCCATTCCTGATTTTAGCAATGTCTATAATGTTTGTACTGCTTCCAATTTAGCCTTTATTTCTATGAAACTTTATTTTTTATTTTATTTATCTTCTGTTTCAGCAGCTCATGCTTTATTTTCATCTCATCATTTCTTCCCTATGAAGAAATGTTTAATGCTCTTGTGTGATTAAGATAATTGCTTAAATAATTTTATAATGTGATATTTTGGTGTTGACTTTTAGCAGATCTATAGCAACATTTTTGCAGTGAGTGTTTTTCCTTTGGTGAGCTGTCTTTCCTTTTCTTCTTTATTTTCTTTCCTATTTCATTATATTTACTTTGTATAGGTCTACTATTCTTTCTTTGGAATTATTTCTCTTCCTTGAGCTAGGTGACTCTTCCTGTGGGAGAATCTAGACTCCTGTTCTTGCTTACTAGAATTTCCCTCATGTTTTAGAATTCTTTGCATGTGAATGAACTCCGCCCCTGCTCCCCCCCACCCCCTGTCCCCTCAGCCAGCCAGTCAAGGTTAGCAACATAGGGCTGTTCACAGTGGTGGTACTTCTCCTCCTAGCCACAACAATATTTTCCTAACTAGAGGATCTACAAGCTCCTGTGTTCATTTGTCCCTGCCTGCCAAGCTATCAAATCACAAACATAGGGTTGGTCTTTGCCTTAATTTCCTTTGTTGAAGATTTGACTATTGCCTTATACTTCAGGGTGTACTATTTACTTGATAAAGTATGCCACATATGCTTTTGCAAGATTTGTAGCCATGAGTATCCTGATCAATATATGTCTGCACTCATTATTCAATCTTCTATACTTTTAGAAATAACTCCAAACCCATTTTGGACTTCAGAGTTTTAAGTATCTCTTGATTTCTATGCAGTAGACATATTCATTTTTTTATTGTCATTTTTCTATTTATTTTTCAGTGATTTCCAAGAGAAAAAGATGAAAACAAAGACTTTCTTCTACAATTTAAAAATGCGTGTTTTGTCAAACATTTAGAAACAAGAAAACAAGATTTATTAGTCAAGAATTGTCCTATATTATATTGGTTTTATCACTATAAAAAGGATACATTTGTACCTTCTCCCTGTGTTTCCTCTTCTAACTTATTACTAGGTAATTTATCTTTGTGTATCATTTTTTTATTCTGTCTATACTCTGTTTTCATTTTTATCCATTAAAATTTCTATCTTTCACATACTGTCTCTAATTTTTCTAATTTACATTTTTCTTTCTGTTTATCTATTTCTTATGTAGCTTTCATAAGGACAGATTCTAATCCTCCACCTTTCATAATTGACTGGCAAAAATTAGTTCATAAAGACATAGAATTAAACTTTATCATTTCTTTAATTTATACTTGCATACATATGCACCCACTTATACTCATAATTCATAGTTTGTTCCACCTAGACTTCACCAGGCATATATATTTCCCACCAATCCCTTTTCTTCTCTTATTTAATCCAACTAGGCTGTAGATTAATGTCAAATTTTGGTACTTTCCTTGGCAAAATAAAATAGGACTCCACTATAATAATATAGAAGAATATATTACATTTATTTTGTCTACTACAAGATCTTTATTCATACTATTGACAAATTGGTTTTATAAATACTATAATTTCTATTCAAACTGTACAAAAACAAATTATGCAACCAAATGTATGTACCTTCATAAAATTCTGAAAAAAGTTTGATAAAATAAACTCAATTGGTTCATAAAAAAAAAAGAAATACCCATTTGCAACTCTTTTTTAATTTACAGATTTGTAATTCTGTCCTTTTTGGTTGCTTGTACTTGTTGTCAGAATAATAAAGTTTCCTTAGAAATAAATGGGTCAGTAAGTGAATTCTAAATTCATCAGTGTTTCTCAGTTGCAACAATGTTTTTATTATTATTATTATTTTATTATTATTATTATTTTATTATTCTTGGAAAAGAAAAAAAAAGAAAGTCCTAGAAGTCCTAGATTCCTTTAACAGTTATACTATCCTGAGTATCACTATATGATTTTTCAAGTAGATAGTTACATTTGAGAAAAAGAATCCTTTTTCAAAATACATGATGTTTAAGAATGGTTTTGATGTTAGTTTCAGTGCCCTGGAATTACACAAAAGGGTTTGGGCAAAGGAAGAGACAGGATTTTAGAATCTTTAATCTTAAAGAACGTCTCCAGTTTTCTTTTAGGAAGATTATAAAGAACAATTATATTGCAACTTCTGAGCCACTTATGCTCAAGATATTGTTAATATTTCTAGGATATCAGAAGCCAAAAAAATGGTGAGCAGAGGGAAATGCAGAAACAAGTGAGAAATCAGATGAAAATCTGTACTTGGAAAGGATTGCCTGTTTAAACGTTGTTTCTTGATCCAAAGAGATACAATCACAATCACAGAATAAAATAATAAGGCAGAAGTTTTGGAAAAAATGAGCATGAAGTGAATGAAGAGAAATGAAACTTGAAGATTAAGCTGATAGATTGCATTCTTTTTATGATGCATATTGCAGCAAATTGTTCATGCAAATTAATGTTGTTTGCATATTAATGGAATGATTGTGAGTACAATTTTATATTATGGAATTATCAGAATTGATCTTGAAGATGTGAGCTTTTAGCTGTTAGAATTTAAATTGAAAATCATAAACACTCTAAGTAGCTAACTTCCATATTTGAATGAAAAATGCTTCTATTTTCTGAGTTGTGCTAACCCAAATTATAAAAGTGAATTAACTAGAATAGGCTATTATGATGAAACAAAGACAGTAAAAATATACAATAGTTCACATAAAATGAAGTTTTATTTCTTGCTCAGATGCCAATTCATGCTCTTGTTCATATATCAGTTCAGGTCAAGTTCTCATAGGTCAGATTTTGATGCTGTAGGAAGAACATCAATTATCACCTTTCTGAGCCTGGAGAGGACAGGAATTGTGAAAGGAATCCATCAGAATAATTGTCACTCAGAAGTTGTAAAACACAATTAATCCTTTCTATAAAAAGAAACAGAGGAGAGTTACACTTGACTCCATGCTGGTTGAAGTCTTGTCATAAAGCAGATGCTTGAGTTATCTTGAAAACAGGATGTAAAAGGGCATGTTAAATATTAAGCCCAACATTCCCAGGAGAAAAGAGTGTTGTTAAATTACTAACAATCCAAACCTATAAAGAGTGTATAATCTATCATTTTGTATTTTAAAATGTGTGTTCTTTAAATAGACAGAACATTTGGACACCTTTTTGAGTTGTGAAATTTTAACAAGATGTTTTCAAAAGAAGAGACATTTCTCTACATTAATCCTTGCTTCTACTGAAACGGAGCTTACAAAGGTCAGAAGCAGATAGAGCCTTCCTGCCCCTCCTTTTGCTGTCATACCTATGGAACAGCAGGGTCCTCCAAACGAAAGGGCAGGCGTGATGTTCCCTATAATGAATAGTGCTATTTTGTTACTTGACCTTCAAGACAGCCTGAAAATTTCAAGTCAGAGATCAGCATGGAAAAGCAAATTGATGAGCGGGAACACTATAATCTTACCTGATAACTCTTTAAAAGGTAACCAAAGCTATTTCTTTGCTCCCTGGATAACGGTAAACTTTTCAAAAGACTTAAAAAAAATCTGGGAGTGCATAAGGAGAAGTGAACATTCTGAGGGCCTTTTCAAGACCATGAGTCACGTTAAGAATCTTGAGACAGTCTGTCTTCACAAGGGGTATTCAAAACGCTGAATATACCCCAAATTAGAAATTGTTGCCATGTAGGACTGTATGTAAGCAAAAGCTTTGAGGACTGAGGTTTACTATAAGTCTGAAAGACGTCCTGGAAGAAAAAAAATCATAAAGGGCACAAGAGTAGCAGAAGTTCATATAAGACACGGCCTAATCTAGATCTTAGTGGACTGGGGTTGAAGCGGGCATTTTTGGTAAGTCTCAGAAAAACACAAGCTGGTATCAAAAGAAAGCGGAAAGCTGAAAGCATCTTATCTGAAGTTTAACTTCAAAAAGTAGTAACAAGAATAAAAGGTTCATAAAATGTGCTAGTTATATTTTTATTTTGTTTTTTTTTCTCATAATTCCTACTGACTTAAATCTTTTTGGCTTTATATGAATATGATGATATTTCTAACAAGGTAAAAGGCAATCATTATACATGAGTTTATGTGGATTTAAAAATATATTTAGTCTATAATCATGATATTTATATTTATATAGATTATAAAAATGAAAATACTAAAGCAAGTGTTTTATAAATGATATAGTTTATCTAGATAACAAGTTTTATTAATCATCAATTTTTTTAATTTGAATATTTAATTCAAATTAGCTTATGTAGTATATGACTAGTAAAAGGGGAATGAAGTTATCATAAAATTAAATCTGTATTGATCCATATGGCATTTTTCTAACACACTTATATTTTCTGCTCCAACATAAAGCAACTAAAGGCAGAGAACACTAAACAACCTCAGCAAACTCCATACTGTGCACAACGCCCATTCAGTGCCATGATCTTCCTTTTGCCTTTCTTTGTCTTAGTTTGGCCACATGTTCTGCCCAGGAAGTGTTGGTGGCACTATTCTCCCTAATATTTGTACAGTTTACCTTTTTTTTTGTAATTCAGCCTTATCCCTTCTTTGTAACCAAACAAGCTACTTTCACCTTTTTTGTAAAGGTAAAGGTAAAGCCCTATATTAATTTTAATATTTTGTTATATATTAGGACTTTGGGATGTTGTTTTTGCTGTACTAGTGCTTTTTATTATTTTTATCAGGATAATTAAGTGATAAGTTAATGCTCTTGTTGAAAAGTTTCTTAGGATTTGACTTGGTCAGCCTCCAAAGTGTTTCTTCATAGGTTTTGATATATTTTACATGTGTATTGGCATCATACTATTTTATTGAAAGTACATATATTGTATTATTGCAAATGGTCTATATTTAGTAAAATGAATACTCAGGACTTGGAAATAGCACTATATTTGACTCCTACTACAATAGTTAGTTATTACTAACATTATACTTAGTAAAATCAAAAAGAGAGCATCAAGCACCATTGATTCAAAATTTTAATTTTTCATTTTATATGATATAAAATTTTCTACAACAAAGTCACTGTAGGAAAACATATAGGACCCAGGCACAATGGTGGTGCCCACAGTAGCAGCTACTCAGGAGGCGGCAGCAGGACTGCTTGAGCCAAGGAGTCGGAGGCTGCTATGCACTGCGATAATGCCTGTGAACAGCTACTGAACTCCAGCCTGGGCAACATAGCAAGACCTCATTCTTAAATAAAAAAAGAAAACAAATAGAAATACAAACTAAAGTTTACTTCTTTTAAGTTATCTTGTGATTATGTTCAATATATTCTTGATTCTTGACAATCAATTTCTATTTTAGAAATGGAACAGAAAGCTTGAACTGAAACCACATACTTCTATGAGTTATAATTATATACTGGATTATGCCTCATAACACATGGGAGAATAATTTTATGCTGAAATCAACTCTACAAAATGTTGCATGTGTGCTACCATTGTATTTACAAGTAATATAATTGGCTTTTATTTAAACTGTAAGTCAACAACACTAAAAGGACATGGGAGAAGAGGAAAATTGAAATTATTTATTTCCTTAGGTATAACAAATTAAATATCTATGCAAAAATCTCTGGATATGCTGATCTAGAATAAATAGAAAAGCATTCTAGGTGAGAGAATAACTAAAAGGGAACCAAACACTCCTCTTCATCTATCACAAAGTAATGGAAACATTTAAATGACAGAACTGGGCAAACGTGGTTGCTATAACAAGCTTCAGAGTCAGTGGCAGAGCTGAGAATGCAACATTTGTTCATTTTTTTGAAACAGTGTCCTGACAGAATAATCTGAACTCAATTTATTTCCTACATGAAAAAGACATTTAAAAGCTGAAAAAGAATGATACCAATTTGATAGGACTTCTGCATCTGCAGAAATCTGCAGCCTCTTTCTGTCAACATAGTGGCTAACTTTCTCCCATTGATCACAAAACTGGGTTAATCGTTTTACTACTAAAATAGTCAACTATTTGAAACTAATTCTTTGTGGTTTGGGATTTTTTTCCCCTTTTCTAGCTGCTCCTATGTTTAAAAGGTATAAATTTGGAAAAGGCGTGATTAGAAATCTACTCCAGTGACACATTGGGGACTGGGAATACCGAGCTGCTGGTTATAAAGATGTAATTATCACAGTTTTGCCTTTATTCTCTGTGATAAATCATGCATAAAATTTAATCTAATCCCATTAGATTTAGAAGATTCACCGTGGAAATCAGAATGGTTCAGAGCCAGAATTATTAATAATATTTTTCTTTGGTCTTATTACAGGTGAATTAATAATCCACATACATAATTTTTTTAAAAATCTTCGCTATTGTCTCTAGCTGGTTGTGGCATTAACTAATTGTGTAAATGTGTATTTTTATCTGTAAAAATATTTTTAAATATTCTAGTTTTAAATTGCCTGTATTCTTTCATGAAAGAGAAGTATAATTCATAGAGTTATCTAGATTATTTCCTCTTCTCTAATTTCAGTGAAATACCAGTTTTAAAAAATTCCATTAATTTCTCATAAATATACACTTTCATTGAGGGCAACGATTCTTTCTCTCTCTTTATTTCCTTTCCTGGAATCCTCAAATTAGCATCTTTGGTTACATTTGACCCTAGTGAATATAGCCCAGGAAACGTTTTCCAGCTCCAGTGGACTGGTAATATAAAAATTTAGAAGGGAAGAGGTGGGAAACAAGAAGTGGGTCCTTTCCACTTTCTTCAGAAAAACTAGCATTATATCAGGTTCAAACCAGCAATTGTTCCAAGGATTCCTCATGCATTCCAGACAGTTTTTAATTCATCTGCAACAATTAGCACTGCCTGAAAACTATGCACACAAAACACATTAGTTAATTAATTTAAGTTAATCAATTACATGAGATATGCATCTAACATTACATTTATTGTATTATAGTTATTCCCATAGCTTCCTTCACTTAAAAGCAGAACATAATGTTTGTGAGCACAGACTAGACACAAAGCACTTTGCAGGGGAACATTTGACACTCAAAGATCAACATCTATTAAGCATTTATGATTTACTCTCAAAACACAAACTTTTGTTGTCAGGAACTATTACCACGCTGTTAAAGATGAGAAAGTAAGGCTAAATGACACCATGATTTGCTCAAGTTCACAATGTTAATAAGTGGTAAAACTGATATATAAATGGTAGAGCTTGCAAAAATTATTGGTCAGCAAAAGCCGATAAAAATGTTTAAGTCTTAGTGGCAGAGAAAAAATAAAGGGATGTTGAATTCTGTATGTTAAATTGTAAGTTTTACCTTAGCTTGGGATTTTTTCAGGATTATTTCAAGTCATAATAAAGATTAACAAGCATTTGTGGATGGGTGAAAGTTTCTTTTTGAAATGTAGGTGGTTGTAAACATTACTGAAGCCTCTCAGGATCAAACATCATGAATGATATCTAGATTAAGCTGTGATTGAGGGTTCTGGTTTCCTGGCATCCTCACCAACTCTTAGTTCAGTTGACCCTGAACAACACAGGTTTGAACTGCATGGGCACTTATACACAGATTTTCTTTGACCTCTGCCACCCTTGAGACAGGAAAACCTTCCCTTCTTCTTGCTCCTCCTCCTCAGCCTACTCAACCTGAAGACAATGAGGATGAAGACTTTTAACATGATCCACTCTGACTTAATGAAAAATAAATATATTTTCTCTTCCTTATGACTTTCTTAACATTTTCTTTCTCTAGCTTACTTTATTGTAAGAATGCAATATACATGTATGTAATACATGCAACATATAATACATGAAACATACAAAATATGTGTTGACAGTTTATGTTATCAGTAAGGCTTCCTGTCAACAGTAGGCTATTAGTTAAGTTTTGGGGGAGTCAAAAGTTATGTGTGGATTTTTGACTGTGCAGGGGGCTGGTGTCTCTTACTCCCGTGTTGCTCAAAGGGTCAACTGTAATTGTGTAAGGGATGAGGTTTGTTTTTATGCATCGTTTTTAATTATACGACTGCCTGTTTTTCCTAATAATTCTGAAAGTTCTGACTTGAAACTGTTGCTAAAGAAGCATTTGTTTTTTCATTTACTGTTAAGAACTCAGAAATTTTTTAACCAGGAAATACATTTTTAATTGATAAACCTTATTATAAAATATAAAATTAAACAAAATTTTAAATTAATTCATTGCAGTTGCCTTCTGAAAAGAATTTCTAAATTGAGTTCTTTGATATCCAAATAGCTTTATTTGTTGTCTACACTATGTATATATTGTTCTTTCTATTTAAAAATGTCCTTTTTCCTGACTCAAAATAATACAACTTGTATGCCTTCCTTTCTACAGCATCATTTTCCTGCCTTCTTTTCTGCAACATCCAAAGTGGAATGGGTTTATTCATAATTGTGGCAAACATAGAATGCTTATGTTTCCAACAAAAATTTCCATTGCTGATCTTAACTTGTTGTCTTTGTTTCTACTGATTAAAGAACTGATTCCCTAGCTAAAGCTACACATAGACTTCCAGTTTGAATCTGATTTGTACAATGTGTTCGGTTTTAAATATCTACAATCTTAATTTGCATAAATTGTAATAAACAACTGAACAATTTGAGTAACCACATATTTTCCCATGGTAACTTTTATTATCACTGAATAAATCATAACCAGGACTGAAATTCCCCAGAGAATAATTTGTAATCATAAAACAGGGAAATATAATCCAACCACCAATAATTCAATTAATTCTACCCCAAAATAATCTGTAATCATATAAAATTATATAATATGAAAGAGAACATGACTATATTTGGAGATCTTGATCCTAATGTCATGTTTGCTCTCCACTGATTCTATGACCTTAAGCAAGTCATCTTTACTGCCATGGGTCTCATTGTTCAAATAGTAAGATAGATGAATCTTTTAGATTTTTTTTTAACCTCTAAAATACCATTTTTAAGTTAACAACTTTGGATATAAAAACGTATTTGTTCACTTGCTTTTAAAATACAACAATGCTAGCAAACATGAGCACGGTAAATGTTCTTTAAATGTTGAACATGCACACATAGCACATACTTGAAACTGAGTTTCTAGGCATATTACATTACACAATGAGTATGGCTACTAAATTATTTTTTCAGTAATAATTAAAAGATACTAATAATATCCAAATTTCTAAATTCTAATATCTAAATTTCTATAATCCTAGACAATATTTTTATGGGCATTCTTTAATATGAACCCCACCAAAAATCCATGAAGCAGGATAGGTATCTTTATCCTCATTGTATTTATAAAGAAAGTGAGACTCAAATTTGTTGAAAGGCTTCCCTGTTGGGGACCATCCCTGGGTCAGAATGGCCGAGACCCAAAGTCAGCAGAATGGGAGCACATTGCTTGTTCCCAGAGTTAGCAAGATGTGACTTGTTGATCAGTGTAAGAACTGTTCCTCCGGGCAAACAGCCAAGAGCCTGTGGTCTTGCAAACAAGTCCAGGTGCACAATGGTAGCCCTGAGAATGTTTGCACGTAAACAAGAGCTGCTCAGCCCCACAACAATGGAGGTCTGGAGGCCACGAGAAAAACATGCTGTTCCCATGAATGCTGCTTGGCCCCGTAAATGGCTGGTTAGCTAGAGATGGGTAAGATCCCTCATGGGGGGGGGGGGGGCAAACAAAATAAAGCCCAAGCCCCCAGGGGCCCCCCAATAGGAAATGGGGCAAGAAAAAACCCAACGCCCACCGTGCCGCCCTTCCACCCCGTGCATATCTGGGTCTGTAATTTGGGCCTGGCACTTTAAGCGTTGCAAATTGCCAAGGACCTATGGTTTTGCACGCGAGCCAAGGTTGTCTGTTATCCTGCAAACGGTATCAGACGTTGAAGGGCATCTCCTGTGCTCTGTCTAGAGGAACAGGTGCTGTTGACCTGTGGGAAGTCACGTACCAGAAAGTAGCTGCGGAACACTCGTCAACTTTAACAGTATAAAAATAAAATGACTGATGCTTACAGCGCTGCAGCCTTGTACTTTCTCTTGTGTCTGTGTGTTTCTTTCTGGGGCTGCAGTCTAGTCTTTTATGTTTGTGTCTATGTTTTTGTCTGTGTCTTTCTGTGTTCATCCCCCATCCTGTAATCGGGCCATGTTCACTTCCCATTATTAAAGCACATTTTAATTGTAATTATAAACATGAAACCACATATTACTAATTCAAAATTTCCTGTTTCTTATTGTTCTAATCCACTTATTACTTATAAAGATAATATTGATAACATCAATAATAAACCTAGATGGTTTTATTTAAACATTTGTATTGTTTTATTTTTAAATTTTTAATTATTATAGGTACATAATAGTTGTATATTTTTATAGGGTACATGTGATGGTCTGACACAGCCATACAATGTGAATTTAGTCAAATCAGGCTAATTAGGGTATCCATCACCTCAGGGGTTTATCATTTCTTTGTGTTAGTAACATTACAATTCCACTCTTTTCGTTATTTTAAAATATACCCTAACTTATTGTTGACAACAGTCACTATGTTATGCTATCAAATATTGTTCATTCTAACTACCTCATTATATTTCTGTGTCCATTAACCCTCCTCACTTTATTCTCCCTCTCTCTGCTACCATTCCCAGTCTCTGCTAACCATCATTCCACTTTCTGTCTCTACAAGATCAATTGTTTTTAAATATTTTTCTTAACAATTATATTTATTTGGAAATGAAATATTATGATTTAAGGTAGTTTGTGCTAAAGGGTGAAAATTGACATTGTTTCCTTTTTTGTTAAATGGAGCTTTGGTGTTTTGTCATAGCCTATAGTTGACACTATTTTTTATTTCCACTATGCATGAAAGGTTTTTATACAGAAGAGTCAAATGATGCTATATGTATGTGGATACATGTTTAAATTTAAATTTGACAACGAATATCATCAGAACTTATAGAAAAAATGTAAGTCAACAACCAAGTTGATTTTCTTATGGTAAAATACTTGAGAGAATTCTGAAGTACTCTTGTATATGTGGCTATGAACCTGCCAATCACAAAACAGTGATAGCACAGAAATAAATGAAGTGTAAATATACTGTTAGAGGCATTCTGGTATACAGCTGAATAAACTCAATCACATTTCAGTAGGCAGACTGAGTCAATGTACCACAACAGATGGACGCACAAAAGTGATCATGGGAATGACTTAAGAACAAAAGACTCAATATAAATGGAACTATTTGGAGGCATATTCCAGAGCATGAGCAAAAATGCACATAGTAAAAAGGCTATTTCTTCAACAATACTATGTATAAACCACTAACAGTTTTCATTCTTCAGTTGTAGAATATATATCTATCAATATAAACAACATTTCACCATTCAAAACTAACACAGTTTCTTAGGCAGATAGTATTATACATAATGGGTTTTATCACCAGTAGTAATGGAAAAATAACCCAGTTCAATTTCTGTTAATAAGAAATCAACAATAAGGAAAATGAAAAGTTACACAATTATGTGTAATTGTTGAAACTGTTAATGTTCCCTCTAATCCACACATATAGATTTAGTTGGAATACTAAATATACTAAATATTTTAAAAAATTATGAAAAGACCTTTATAAAAAAGCACTTTGGATAGTTCAGTCATCCTAGAATTTAGTATATTGTTTAAATTCAAATAAATCATTAACTGTTCAAGTTATAATCGTATACATTTATTAATTCAATAGAATTAAAAAGCAAGTACTGTTGATTGATCTACACATGCCTATGTTATTTTCATCATAAAGGAATAGGATACAGAATAAAAGGTATATTAAGCAAATGCTGAAAAGAAATTTTTCATTACTTTGCTCTTCTATAGCTCTAACATAATTATTAGGAGGACCTTCTTTTTGTAAAACAGCATATCAGACAACTCTTCAATTTTAAACAGTGTTTACAGTTGTCCCTTGGTATTGAGGAAGAATTGATTCCAGATCCCTGCAGATAACAAAATCTGCAGATGCTCTAGTCCCTTATATAAAATAGCACAGAATTTGTATACACCCTCCCATACATCCTCTTGTATACTTAAGTCATCCCTAGATTACTTATAATACTTAAAACAATGCCTACATATCATTTTACATGTGTGTATTCAACATTGTACAGCATGCAGCAAATTCAAGTTGTGCCTTTTAGACATTTGTGAATTTTTTTTCTATAATATTTTTGATTTGTTGTTGGCTCAATCCATGGATGTGGGACCCACGGATATGGAGGGCCAGTTTTATTTAGTTTGCCTTCAGAGATGGAAACATTCTACTCCTAGATGGCAGCCTGACAAGCTCCACAGATCTACTCTTCAGCAAAACAAGCAAAGCTGGGGACAACTATCAAACAACCATTTAACATCGGTGGAATTTGTCCTAAAGGTATAAAGCAAATGAAGAAACATCTATTCAGGAAAATCTAAAACTATGTAAGAACAGCTAGAGTCCATGACATTTGAGAGACAGGACCTACTACCTCTGTTATCAAACCCAAAAATGGGTCCAGCCTAGGTCCCATGGCTCACTGCACAAAGAGCCAATTACTGAGACAAGGAGGATTGCCAAGGAAAAAAGCAATTTTAATGCAAAAGATAATTGCCAGGAGAAATAGTTTTAAATCAATCTCTCTGACCAACTAAGGACAAGGACTTTTATAGTGGATTGGTGAATGCAGTTCGGGTTCACCGAGTTTGAACTCGGGGTCTTCAGGTGTTCTGATTCAAGAATCGCTGTTGGTGATGGATGGCGAGGCCTGTGAAGAGGCTAAGTAAGTCTGGTTGTTAGGTTTGACTGGTAAAGTCTGAGGGCACAAAATAAAACTTAGGAAGGGGGTCATTTCGCAAGGCCAATTACACATCCTCACCTCCTCCAGCTCAGTTAGTTGGAAGCTCTATTCCAGGTGGGTGTAGCCAAAAAGATAGGGCTTCCTCTCCACCTCCAGTCCTCATTAGTTCTCAAATCAGACTTACTCTATCTTAGATGGAGGGGCAGGATATCAGCATTTCTCACTCTCTCCAAATATAAGCAGAATAGACTAAATATCTGGTGAGTGCTGCCATGTGTCCTGGGCTCCATTCTTGCACTCAGCCCCTTCCAGAGGACAAAGGCTCTCCCCTAGGAGTGGATCTGGCAGCTTGGAAGGCTGGTCAGGCAGCCTTCCGGAAGTGGAACCTTGCCATCTCAGAAGTCAAACTGAATAAAGTACTGAGAGTACTTATTTTACAATTGTCCTTGGGAGAAACCTATTAAGACCAGAAGTACCACTCCCACCCAATGCCCAGGGTAATGACTTAGAGAATTTAACCCAGAGAGAGAAGCAATACATAAGAAAATAGAGCTCTGAACCTCTCCCCAAAGACACTAATTGTATTTGAAACAGAGAGAGAGGAAGTTGAAGCCTATGGGTGTTCTTAAAAACAATTGCTTTTCTTAGAGTAACAAAATAAACCATCGATCAGCTAGTATACCAAAGAGAATCAGGGAAAGAGAATGCTAAGAAGAGTCCTCCTGGGTTTAGAACAAATCTCTGAGAAATAACCTAAAAACTACCAAGGCCTAATTGTAATTGGATCGGACTGCTGAGGAACTGATGCCCCAGGGTACTGTTGTAAACACTAGAGCAAATAAATAGTAATTATTGAAGCCTAATACCAAATAAGGTAGACAGCTGAACTGAAAAATGAAGAGGGGCGAAAGTGTCAAAGAGAGAAACCTGGTAAAATCTCTCTCATCCCTAGGTGATTGTGAGTACTCCCAAAGCTCTGCCCTTTACAGAACGACAGAAATACTTCACACCACAAGGAAAACTTTCCAAAAATAGATGCAAAGAAGACTTCCCTAAAATAGCTTCTCTATAAATGGCTTAGCCAAGTTACAAATAAATAAATAAGCAAAAAGCAAAACAACCCTGAGAAAGGAGGAAGGTGAATCAGTATCTAGGGTTACTATAATATATCAAATGCCCAGTTCTTTTTTTATTTAATTTCATTATATTATGGGGGTACAGATATTGTTAGTGTTACATATATTGCCCCTGCCAATTCTCTCCCCCCGCTGTGCTAGAGCTTCAAGCATGTCAACCCCCTGGTGCTGCGTGTCCCACCCATTATGTAAGTATACACTCTTCCCCTCCTCCCACCTGCCCACCACCGGATAAAAGGTTTTTTGTTTTTGTTTTTGTTTTCTTTTGACATTTTG
>CAUYPO010107825.1:0-20108 GCA_963574435.1 Cheirogaleus major | reverse complement strand
TGGACTGCACGGCCCCAGGACTCCACTCAAGTGTGTGTGCGCGCGCAGGGTCCGGGGCCGACACGAGCGACCGCAGGGAGGGTGTAGCTGCGCGCGGTCTAGCGGGGACGTCCCGGGGAGGGAATTGAGATGGGTTGATGCACGAGAGCAACGCTGAGATCGTGAGAAGAATCGGGGTTATGTATCGTGCAGATTCGCTTGGGCCGTGTAACAAATAGCCCCAAAGCATCGCGATGGAAACCAACGCCGGTGTTTGTTTTTTTCTTTTGTGTTTTGAGACAGAGTCTCGCTCTGTCGCCCAGGCTGGAGTGCCGTGGCGTCAGCCTCGCTCACAGCAACCTCCAACTCCTGGGCTTAAGCGATCCTCCTGCCTCAGCCTCCCTCCCGAGTAGCTGGGACGACAGGCATGCGCCACCACGCCCGGTTAATTTTTATATATATATATATTTTTGTTTATTTTGTTTTGTTTTGTTTTTTGTTTTTCTATATATTTTTAATTGTCCAGCTAATTTATTTCTATTTTTAGTAGAGACGGGGTCTCGCTCTTGCTCAGGCTGGCCTCCAACTCCTGACCTCGAGCGATCCTCCCACCTCGGCCTCCCAGAGTTCTGGGATGACAGGCGTGAGCCACCGCGCCCGGCCTTTTGCTCATTTTTAATTGTGTTGTTTGCTTTATTGGTACTGAGTTCCGAGCGTTCTTGATTGAATACAAGTCCTTGATCAGATATATCATTTGGAAACGTTTTTTCTTCTAGTTTGTGACTTTTCATTCTTCGTGCAGTGTTTTTGCAAGATTATTGATCTCTTGTTAATTATTATTATTAAATAGGCGAGTTGTTTCAGTTACTCATCACGAAATAGTAGAGGAGCTATTATGACTTTTGCTTTACAGATGAGGAAACTAAGTCTTAGAGGAGTTAGTCCTTTCCCCAAGGGTCCCAAATTACCGCGTTTCCCCGAAAATCAGACGGGGTCTTGTATTTATTTTTCCTCAAGAAGACACCCTAGCTCTTATTTTCAGGGGACGTGTTATTTTTTTTAAGCGCGGCGCCACCATCCACATTTTTTCAAACAGAGCGACGTCGTCTCCTTCTGGAACATCGTCCTCACTCTCCAGACCCCGAATCCCACCCCCAACGTCTCGCGACTCGGTTTCCTTTAGAACCATCAGCCCCGACCTCTCCTGTCGAGCCGCAGAGCTGTCACGGGGCGGACGGGAAGGGCGGTTCGACGTCGTGACCGCCCCGCGACGACACGCGCAAACGGGTTGTGCAGACGCGCCCGCGCCCGTCGCTAGGGCTGGTTTTCGGGGTCGGGCTTTGACGGCGCAAATGCTCAGACTCCCCGCCGGGGCTTAGTTTACGGGGAGGGCGGATTTTCGGGGAAACCCGGCCGTAAGTGATCGAACGAGAAGTCGAAACTGGGGCCTCCGAGTGCGCCGGCGAGGCCCTTCCTCCCAGTTCGAGGCCCATGGCCACGCTCTGGGTGCCGGATGGAGGCCGTGGCGTGGCTGACGCCGCGGTCCCCAACTTCCTGTCTCCTTCCTGCAGGCTGGTGGAGGAGGTCAAAGATCTCTGTGATGGCCTCGAGCTGGGAAATGAGGACGTTTACATGGCCACCACCTTCGGGGACTTCGTCCAGCTGTTAGTGAGGAAGCTTCGCGGGGACGACCAGGACGGCCAGGCGCCCGTGGACTACGTGAGTCCTGGTGGCGCCCAAGGCCCCGCCGCTTCGTGGCTCACTGGCTTTCCCTACGGGCTAAGAATCCTCCCAGCCTCGCCGCGGGGAGGCCGGTAGCCAGGCTGAGGCCACGCAACGACAAAGCGGCAACGCTGGGGTCCCGCCCACGTGGTGGGCCTCAAAGTCTCTGCCCTTAATCTCTCTTCTGACCACGCGGCTGCCACCGCTGCTCATGTGGCAGCTCCCAACGCCCCAAGAAGGCCACGGAGGCTCGAGCCTCGGCCCCTTGGCTGTGCGTGTGTGGTTGTCTACCCAGCTGTGTGTTTCCTCGTGTGTGTGTGTGTGTGTGTGTGTATGGGGGGAGTTTGTGCTGGTCGAGAAGAATCCACATGTAACACGCCGGGCCCGGAGGCTCACGCCTGTCATCCCAGCACTCCGGGAGGCCGAGGCGGGAGGATCGCTTGAGGTCAGGAGTTCGAGGCCAGCCTGAGCACGAGCGAGACCCCGTCTCTACTAAAAAAAAAAAATAGAAAGAAATGAGCCGGACAACTCAAAATATATATAGAAAAAATTAGCCGGGTGCGGCGGCTCATGCCTGTCATTCCAGCACTCTGGGAGGCCGAGGTGGGAGGCTCACTTGAGGTCAGGAGTTCGAGGCCAGCCTGAGCAAGAGCGAAACTGCGTCTCTACTAAAAATAGAAAGAAATTAATTGGCCAATTAAAAATGCATAGAAAAAAATGAGCCGGGCACAGTGGCGCATGCCTGTAGTCCCAGCTACTTACTGGGGAGGCTGAGGCAGGAGGATCTGTCTCAAAAAAAAATTAAATAAATAAATAAATAAAAAGGGGAAACGAGCGCGGCTGCCTCTACATGCAAAGGGGACTGTGTACCATCTGCGAGCGAGACAGTATCTGGCTGGCCGTGAGCGCCGCCTCTTCCTCCGAGGACTCGTCGGTGTCCTCGTGGTTGGTGAGGTTGAGGCTGGGGGTGCTGCTGGAACACTGGCAGTCCTGGAGGGAGGGGGTGTCGCCTTTGTCAATGCTGTCGAGCGAGCGCCTGCGGACTCCCCAGTTGAAATTGTCCATGCTTTCACCCTGGAAGAGCAAGGCATGGTTTCTGAGACCTCAACCGCATGTATAAACGGAGGAAAATTAACACACCAGGGAAAACATACACTAAGACGGAAAATACGCAATGCATCGTCAAAAGCAGAGTTTCAATCAGCCCTTCAGTGTCTTGAAACTTTTAGCACAGCGCGAAGTATTTAGGTTCAAAAGGACCCAAGTTATTTGGTTGACAATCTGTGATAACTGAATTTTCTTGACTTTCTATCTTGGATCACTGGGGGGACCAACCCAATCTAGTGTCTAGGCCACTTCTATTCTAATACACAAACACGAATGAGACCACAAAGATGACAAACACGCCGCAGACGACAAGTTAAACAAGCCACGACACCGAGCCACGACTTACCTGCAGCTCCTGGTTAGCACAAAGGAAAACACACAGAATTAGAAAGAACGAAGACAAACATTTAAATATATGCTACACTTTTGGGGGGGAGAAGTCTGTGATTTCGCAAACTCAAAGACTGATTCAAGCTCTGGATTAATCTTTGGGCAGGAAGCCAACATGTGATTCAAACTATTTTTTTATGCATCGTATATCATGAAAATGTCAGGGACAGACACTTAAAACAACATTTCTATGATAACACTTTGGCAACACAAACTTTAAGAAAATCTTCAAAATTTACATAGATTTACTACTCGGTACAAGGCAAAAACTGACTTAAAATACCCACATTCGACTGACAACATACAAAGTCACAATTAGTTTAGTCGGTAGGATGGCTCTGGCTAAATTCAATGGTCATTTTTTACTATAAAATAAAAAATCAAGAACACAGCTATTAAAATACAACCGTTGCCAATTTCAAAGGAAATACGACAAATTTCAATTTCATCCCACTTAAGGATTTACATAAGTTATGTTTCTGTTATTATAAACTGATCCTGCTTTTATAACGATATAAATATACTTCTTACAATCTTTCTCAGGCCTTGGTATGACAAATTACACTGAGCTGGCTAGCAAAATATGATTTGTGTGTATCACTTTACTTAGGAAGGCACTGTCCAGATTAGAGGCTTTCAAATATTTCTTTTCTCTTTTTATAAAATAAAGCAGAAGAGTATTTATTTCAAATGAAATTTCAGATGGAAGTCAATTGTGCAAAACTACTAAAACCAGAGCTGCTCTGGTTGAAGACAATACCCAGGAGATCTGCTCATTTGGCCTTTGGAATTGGCCCTGCTGTTTCTCAAGGTATCTTAGAGCCCAGGACTCTGCAGGACCAAGTTTGAAGACCACATTCCTAAGGACATTTTAAATATTATGCAGCATAACACGTAATCACGGCAGCAGCCCTTAATATATATATTTGGTGAGTGAATAGACACTGTGGCCTTTTGAAGTAGGGCAACATTTTAGAAGTTTCAGTAGTAATTAAGTTTGTTTTGTAGCAATCAAAACATTTTCTGTTACCAGGTTTTAAATACAACTAGATCCAGGTTCTAGAAAGGCTGTATCATTTGATTTGGACTAATTATGAGGTACAAATTAGCATCTTCACCTCCGCCCCTCAGATTACTGTGACTTGCATTAAAAACAAAACTACAATAAGCATCTTTAATCCATTCTGAGTAAGGTTCTATTAAAAGCCATGTTCATTACTGCTGACATTTTAGAGTAGTGGAGGAACTTGCAAGCATTTACAGAGCTCTTTAAACAAAACAAAGGCAAACAAACAAAAATAACCCTACCATTACAAAAATGTCAGGAGCCTGCCTACCTTTAGAAATTTAAAATCTGAACTGAGAAAAATAAAAAACAAAAAACCCCAAATAACTACAGAAGAGTTTAGAAGCTGCTCATGGCCTTAAGGTAGAACAAGAGGTTTGTTTGATTCATCCCACTTCGTCGCCTGGTTATGCAAGTCTGTGCTATTTCCTACAATATGATTTTTAAATGATGAGTGTGAAATCAGTCTTAGGGGGTGGTGACCTGCCCTTTTTGGGGAAAAAAAAAAAAAAGAAATGAAAAGAAAGAATAGAAAATATCAACATGCACAGCACAGAGTAAGGATGCATACTCTTAAAAGCTTTAAAGGTGTGTCTGTGTATATACCTGGAAGTTATATAAAATATATTAACTGGGAAGAGTGTCAAAAAATGTTTAAAAGCTACTACCCTCCAAGGTGCTGAACAGTACTTGCTCTTGAGTTCCCATCAACGTGTACAGCTGGGTTTTAGGGAACTGATCTCAGGGCCAGGAATGGATCTCTACTAGCCTAAGATAACCAGGGCGATACCATCCTATTTTCAACAGCGACTGTTTCAGAAGTTGTTGTGTCTCCCAACTTGAGATCCCACTGAGATGTGCCAGGAAGTCTGCTAAGAGCATTTGGCAAGGCAACTTCACTTTTCTGAGAGCATTTCTGGAAGCTGCTGTGTGTGACTCACGTTTGCACACAGTAGTGGCAGCCACCTTGCATGATGGGGTCAAGCCGGCAGAGAGGGGCAGAGCCCAGGGAACTGCAGAGAACCACCCAGAGACTGCGCTGAGCCACAGCTCAGTACAAGCTCTCGCTCTGGACCAGCTCGGTTTTGTGAGCGAAGAAAGCTACTTTCTGAATTTAAAATTTCCATTTACAAGAGAGCTTCTATCAATATAATCTAGACTGGATCAACGTAGAGGAGAAAGCCCTTTGGATATTCAATGAAAGGAGGAGGCATTTGAGACAGTTAGCTACAGCACAAAGAAGAAAGTGGGTCAGGGACGCCCCAGGAAGAACCTCAGTCATTTGTCAAAGGGAAGCGTTCTAGAAAGACAAAGCCTTCCCTGGCAGTCAATACAGTGGTAAGTGCCACCCTCTTTAAAGTTGTTTGATCAATTTTAATATCATTTTTTAATTTTTTCGTTACACATTAATTTGCATACCTCCTGCAAAATATTTAAGACTAAACACACCCTAAAAATAATTTTGAAGACATTTTTTATGTTTTCAAAGATAAAGATGAAAAGCTGAAAGGTCTTTTATTTCATACTTATTCTGCTGTCAATTCATTGTGGTAATCACATTTAGTTCTTTTTTTTTTTTGAGACAGAGTCTCACTCTGTTGCCCGGGCTAGAGTGCCATGGCGTCAGCCTCGCTCACAGCAACCTCAGACTCCTGAGCTCAAGCGATCCTCCTGCCTCAGCCTCCCGAGTAGCTGGGACTACAGGCATGCGCCACCATGCCCGGCTCATTTTTTCTATATATTTTTAGTTTTCCAATGAATTTCTTTCTATTTTTAGTAGAGACAGGGGTCTCACTCTTGCTCAGGCTGGTTTCGAACTCCTGACCTCGAGTGATCCTCCCGCCTCGGCCTCCCAGAGTGCTGGGATTACAGGTGTGAGCCACCACGCCCGGCCACATATAGTCCTTAATTTAGATTTTTACCTTTATGATCTTACACTGACCTCAATAAGGAATGACCCTATGGTCAAATCTTTTCATGCAATTATAACTATTCTATAAATATGAACATAGAGAGGCCACAGCCTTACCTCTGCATCTTCCAATTCCACATCTAAAAAGTCAAAGTCCTTAAAAACACCAAACTGTTGTTCACTGCTGTTGTCTTCCACGGCCGCTTCTTCCTCCTGAATTATGTCCTCCGTTGTAGAGATCAGGCTGGTCTGTTGGTCCCCGACCTCCAAATCCTCGTTGGAAGAAAATACAACCTGACACCCCACGAAGAAAAAAGAAAAAGAGTCCACCTGTCAGATCAGTCACTCTGCACACGAGATAGTAATGTCCCAAAGCCAGTGCAGGCCTCATCCTTCAATAACTTCAGAGCTTAAATTTGGTCTTCATCTCCAATGAGCCGAATCTCTAATTAGCCTTGCTGCCAGGCTATCACAACAGACAGGTATTTTTTCATTCTTAGTTAATACCATAAGTTAGGTGAATTAGAAAAGGCAGGCAAGGAGACAGAATCATTTCTTTTTTTTTTTTCTGAGACAGAGTGTCACTCTGTTGCCCGGGCTACAGTGCCGTGGTGTCAGCCTAGCTCACAGCAACCTCCAACTCCTGGGCTTAAGCGATCCTCCCGCCTCGGCCTCCTGAGTAGCAGGGACTCCAGGCATGCACCACCATGCCCGGCTAATATTTTATATATATATTTTTTTAATTGGCCAATTAATTTCTTTCTATTTATAGTAGAGACGGGGTCTCGCTCTTGCTCAGGGTGGTCTCGAACTCCTGAGCTTGAGCGATCCGTCCACCTCGGCCTCATAGAGTGCTAGGATGACAGGCGTGAGCCACCGCACCCGGCTAAAAATTGTTTCTTTTTAAAATTATGGAAGTAATACTTTCTTGCTGTAAAAGAATAAAACTCAAAAACCAGGAATATATAAAGCTAAACACACGTAATTGTGCTCCCATAGATGATTACTTTAACAATTAAGAGCACGTATGTATATAAGCTACATGCTATTTTGTTACCTGTCTTTGTTCGCCTCACAATACAACCTGAACATCTTCCTGTGCCTGTACCCGCCGATCTCTCCTCCCCACCCTAACATCCGTGTTGTGTGGCCTGATGCAGCACGTGGCCATCAGGGCCTAATCAGGAGACAGAACCCACGTGGTTCTTTGAACACGGAAAGTCTGATATGAAGAATCATTAATTATAACAGGAGTGTCTGCTGAGGGGTAAAGAGAATGCTCCAGAATGCAAGGGTGGCAGACAGAAAGCTGAAGCAGAGTGTCTGAGAAAGAAAGAAGCCGAGGTGGCTCACGTCTGTAATCCCAGCACCCAGGGAGAGAGAGGCAGGAGGATCTCTTGAGGCCAGGAGTTGGAGACCAGCCTCTGGGCAGCACAGCGAGGCCCCGCCTCTCCAAAAAGAAACAAATCTGGAAAGGCAGGGCCCAGGGCTGAGGTCCAGACCTTGCTGGAGGGAGTGTGGCTGTGCCCTGCTGGCTGGCGGTGACGTCTGCCGAGGTGCTGAGAGCCTGCCGCTGGGACAGGGTTCCAGGAGAAGCCACCCACGGGGAGGTGCGGCTCACTGCTGGCCACCAGAACAAAGAGGAAAGGAAAGAAAGCAGGAAAGGAAGGGGGTGGGTCTGGAATCAGCAGGCAAAGCCCTGCTCCTCCCACGTCTCTCTAGCGCCCTCTACCGACAAAGCCTGTCGTCGTGCCAACTGGCTGGTGGAAAAGTCGCAGGAACACAGGCAGCGAGGGTGGACTTGGAGCTGAGGGGCAGTGACCACCGCAAGCTCCAGGACACAACCCTGGAGCACAGGCGGCGGCGGCTGGGAGGGAGGGGTTGCAGCTCACGTGCTCGGGTTGTGGTGGGCATTAGAAGCCCCCAGGCACTTGTGAAAAAGCTCAGACCCCAAGTTCCAATTCAGTGACTCTGGGTGAGGCCCGGAGGTCTGTCCTTTTAACAAGTACCTCGGGGAGTCTGGTATGAGTGACCTAACACATCAGGAGCCCTGGCTTTTTAGTAGTCTGGGCCTGGACCCTGTCACTTCCAGGTGACACAAGGCTCGGCTAAATTACCTAACTCCTCTTGTGCTCAGTCCAAGGGTGTCTCTGTCACACACTGAGTCGCACATGTAAAGCCCAACACCTTCCATCGATGCTAGTGGTAATTATCGACTAAAGGCTAAAATGGCTGGGCACAGCAGCTCACGCCTGTAATTCTAGCACTTTGGGAGGCCAAGGCAGGAGGATCGCTTGAGGCCAAGAGTTCGAGACCAACCTGGGCAGCACAGTGAGACTCCATCTCTACAAAAAAAAAACTGAGAAGAATTAGGTGGGCGTGGTGGCTCGTGCCTGTAGTCCCAGTTACTCCCAGAGGCTGACCCAGGAGGATCTCTTGAGCCCAGGAGTTCGAGGCTGCAGTGAGCCATGTTGGCACCACTGCACTCCAGCCTGGGTGACAGAGCAAGACCCTGAGAGGAAAAAGAAAAATATAAATTTTTTTCTTGTTGTATCACTTTAAATATTTGCTCATCAGAAATGTGTTCAGCACTCGCCATGTGGCAGGGACAACAGAACCACAGGCCCGTCCCTTCACGTGGCAGTCGTGGGAGGATGTGCGGCTTGCGGACAGTCGTCTGGGTGCTGAGGGGGGGGACAAGGCGGTGGCACAATGACCAGGGAGCAGCTAACACCTGCCAGTTAGAGAAGGTGGCAGGGAGAGGAGGTTCCACGAGGCTGGACTCAGAAGGACATGGCAGGATTTTACCAGGTGACAAACACACGCATGCAGTCAGGGTTGTCCCAGGACATTTGACCAAAACAGTTTGGTTAAGAACAGTTGATCAGGGCCGGGCGAAGTTGCTCACGCCTGTCATCCTAGCACTCTGGGAGGCCAAGGCGGGAGGATCGCTCAAGGTCAGGAGTTCAAAACCAGCCTGAGCAAGAGTAAGACCCCGTCTCTACTAAAAATAGAAATAAATTAATTGGCCAGCTAAAAATATATAGAAAACATGAGCCGGGCATGGTGGCGCATGCCTGTAGTCCCAGCTACTTGGGAGGCTAAGGCAGGAGGATTGCTTGAGCCCAGGAGTTTGAGGTTGCTGTGAGCGAGGCTGACACCACGGCACTCTAGCTGGGGCAACAGAGTGAGACTCTGTCTCAAAAAAAAAAAAAAAAAAGAACAGTTGATCAAAAACAAGCTCTTCAGTGATCAGTTATTCAAGTATTGGTAATGTTGGTAACCTCTGATGAGGAAGCCTATCTAGAATTTTGTATTCACCTTTAGCATTTCATGCTGTTTTCTGAATTCCATAGGGGTTTTCGCCTTGTTTTTTACACGTGTTTCTCATTTTTATGAAGCCAGTTGTCTTCGCTCTGCAAATTAATAGTAGAAAGTTATAAAAGCAACTCGGATGTCAAGCTTCCCTGCAGCGCAGTGGGCAGGCACACGGGGGCACGAGGTCACCCTCTTCGTGGGGCACCTGGATCACAGACGTGTGCAAGATGAGGAACCAGTTTTCATCTGTGTCACTGAGCAGTTTGTGTCAAGGAACAGCTGTGTTTTTTTTGTTTTTTTTTGAACAAGTTGGATGTTACTTCTAGGAAGGGTCGGCAGAGAGGAGTCCGGCCTCGGCCCCTTTGGGCGGCGGGGGGAAAGCGTGCAGCTTGGGGTGCTGGGGAGGGGGCGTTGGGAGGGCTGAGAGTCACACCAGGGAGTGGGGCCTTGGTTCTGGGGTCCTCCCAGCCACCGTGGGGTTCAGCGATGAGCGTGGCAGGGAGAAGAGAGCGATTCGGAGCCGGGCTCTGCCTGGCCTGGGACTCGTTGGCCACATGACCCTGCGGAGCTTATCTCTGTCCCTGGCCTTGTTTGGCTGCTCTGTAGACGGTGAGTTCCTGTGACTCTGCTCTTCTGTCATTGTCATTTCATCTGCATTAAAAGTTTCTCTCTCTCTTTTTTTTAATCAGATAATAAACACTCTGTTCTGAATTTAAAGGTAAGATTATTTTTTAAGAATACTGATTTTTTTCAATAAATAGCATTTCCATCATAATTTTTCAAGAGATTTTGCAATTTATTTTTAAATTTTTTTTTTTTAGTTGGCCAATTAATTTCTTTCTATTTTTAGTAGAGACGGGGTCTCACTCTTGCTCAGGCTGATCTCGAACTCCTGACCTTAAGCAATCCGCCACCTCCGCCTCCCAGAGTGCTAGAATTACAGGCGTGAGCCACCACGCCCGGCATCTGTTGAATACTTTTTAAAGAACCACCACGAAGTACTTTATGCTAAGTTATTTGAAATACTTTTTTAAGTTATACTAGTTGATAACATTAACATCTCTGATTGTCACTATATGTTTTAGGTATTCCTCATACTTACACAGCATCTGTTAATTTAATACGTTTGCCTTCTGTGTTCCCTCATGTCACTGATAAGCAAGTTGACTGGGATGAAAATGAAACACTCACTGAGGGTGATTGTTCAGCCTGCTTACTGGTTATGTCATTTTTTCTATTCATTTATTTATGCATTCATTTATTCATTCCATATACAGTTCTTGAGAGCCAGTTATGTATCAGAGATTGTATTATGTGGTAGGGACATAAAGAAATAGAAGATAAATCTCATTTCTCCAAGGAATTCACAAATGGAGGAGAAGCAAACAAAAACAAAATATTACTATAGAGGGATAGAGAGTACCTAGGAGAGTATAAAAGAGACATTACTTGAAAGCTCTGTTTTTCTCTTTTCAATGACACAGTGCCTGAGACATAGAAAGCACTAAATGCATATTTTATGAATTAAATTCTATTGTCCTCCATAATAAACAACATATTATTTGATTAGGGTATTTTCTTCTTTATTATCAACTTTAGAGCCTTCACATCTTTTGAGCAATGTCATGCACAGATTCCTAGCAGCTCTGGTTAAATGTGTACTATTGCTTTGCCAAAAACTGCTGTAATATCATAAACTATGGTCCAGTAAAACAAAAATCAGTTTTTCGACACCATCTGTGTGCTCGAGGTATTTATGTTCAATTTCCTTCTTTCTTTTCCAAAGTCACAACATTTAACTGGAAAAAGACATAAAAACACCACCTGTGCTCCAAGATCTTTAAATTTCTACTCTATACTTCAAAATGATAAAGAATACATTCCAGGAAGTCATTTTACTTTTTCTTTCCTGGTAATAATTTCTTTACACTTTGTATCTGTCAATACTTTTTAACCACGAGCAATAGAAATCAAATTTGGCTGATTTAAGAATAAAATGAATTCCTTAATATGATAGTGGATATGTAATAAAACTGAAAGAGGAAAGCATCAGAACCAAGCTTTGCAAATGGGTAAAAGCAACAGAGGCCAGAACCACAGCTGAAATAATGACACAAAAGCAGTAGAGTGAGGGTACCACTGTCATCCCTGCTGAGCAAGGCACCATAATGCTGTCACCATTTCCATTGGATACTTGACTCTGCCACTGCTGCCCCTGGAAGCTCAAGCTGATGTCACTTACCTCCAAAGCCCATGCTAGGATGGACACTTCTGACTGGCCAAACCTGGATCGCTTGCCTATGTCCTACTGGAAAGAGGCTGGGTTAAATGTGTGCTCTTCCACTCACAAGGGCTTAATATGGAAGGATTCTTCAAACATGGAGAGGAATTCAGTGCTGGATATCCCAAGAGGGTTGGGGTTGGGGGAAAAAGGAAATTGTCTATTACACACATGTTCTAAGTAAAGTATATGATAGAGAAGAGGAAGATTAAAAATGTTGGCAAAACATTTGAGAATAGAACATTCCAGAACAAAAGCATACTCCCTCGTAAGGCTGGATATCGATACAAACAACACTGTATATAAACTCTCTCCTACACATCTTCGTACATGTAACATTTCTTTAAACCTCATAATTCTTGTGTGTATTCCATATGATGCAGAAAGCTATGGAACCTTCTCTAGGAAGAGGCATATACTTGTCTTACAAGTAAATATTCCATATTCACTGTAGAAAATAATGAAGACATGATTTTGCAAAGAGGGGGACCAAATTATATATGATATCACCACACCCAAACAACTATGGGTACAGGGTCATGGCTCTCCTTCTAGATATATATTTCCATTTGTGTATCGTGCCTCTATAATCATAATACCAAAAGTACGTGCAAATGTGTATGTCTTTATGGCTTATATTATCATTCTATTTCCTGATTTTTATTCTGATTTTGTAAATTAAGAATTTATTAACTGAGAAAACAGATTCAATCTCAAAATTTCTGTATTACTCCTATAGGAATAGAGTATTTCTTCTTTTCTTTGTATTCTCACTTTTTAAAAAAAAAATTGCCTACTCTTGGAACATTTTCATTTGATTCTGTTTTCTCAGGAAAATAATTTCTTTCTATATTTTCATCTTATATGGCTTTTGCATACTGTCTCTGGACATTTTTATCTTCTTGAGAGGTATTAAATCAGGTAAGAAAACCAGTTGACATTTTCACATAATTGTTGAGTTCCTCAGGCGAGATGACAAATATAACACATTCCCTGCAGGTCATTGAAATATTTCCCTTGGTGTTTGTACCTCCAGGGTATCAAGAGGGACTCTGGACCTTCTTGTTAAACAGCAGCAACCCCTTCCTACTCACCACTGCAGAGAGTAGCTGGGTTTTGACACTCAAACCAGGGGTCCTCAAACTTTTTAAACAGGGGGCCAGTTCACTGTCCCTCAGATGGTTGGAGGGCCAGACTATAGTTTAAAAAAAACTATGAACAAATTCCTATGCACACTGCACATATCTTATTTTGAAGTAAAAAAAAAAAACAAACGGGCAAAAACACCCGCATGTGGCCCGCGGGCCGTAGTTTGAGGATGCCTGTTCCAAACCATTTTGAGTGTCAGCTGTCCAGACAATCTGGAAAATGCTGCTTTGCCTTCCCTTCTCCACTCCTCTCTTGCTAGTCTCTATTATAAGGGTCAGCTGATTTCCCTATAGGAGAAGAGAGTGTGTTAAGAAACAACTGTTTATATTTCAGTAGGATGAGATTTCTGAGATAGAATGGATAAGACAAAATGAATACACTTGCCATTGTCAGGCAGATCTAAGCTTAAATCCAGTGCTTCTACTCCGCAGCTGTGTTTCATCAGTAAGTTATTCAAATTAGCTCAGCCTCCATATTTCCATCTATAAAATGGGAATAATAGTACATGTCATAGAGTTGTTACATGTACCCTATTGACCTCATAAATACTAATTCATATGAAGTAATAATTAGTGCAAACTATGTTAACATAAACTGAATATATAGAAACTGACCCCTCAATATTTCTAAAATTATTATATCTTACCTATTTCTCACTTTTTAGCTTATCATAGCTTATCAACCTTCACTGCAGGTTCTCTTAGGTAATTTTAAAAATAATAAAAACAACTAAGGAAACATTTTCATTATTTCTAAAATTAGCCCCTTATTTGTGAATGACTAAAGTTATACTATGTAATAAACGAGAAATTTTACTAAAAAAATTAAAACAATGATTATTCCATCTCTCCTCGTACCTCCATCCCCATTCTTATACTGAACTGAATTGTACTAGAATAAACACACTCCCACCAAATTTTAGCTACACAATAATGCTTTAAGATATTAGCTACATCTATTCCCATATAGGACATTGAGGATTTGGAGTTTTCTTTTATTCATTTTTTTAAACTTAAGCATCTTAAAGTTTGACATAACTTGTCTCTTTTTCTCTTATAGTGCATTTTAAAATTTTCTCTCTAACATAATCAGGTCAACCAAGATTCTTTATTTATTTCTGCTTAATAACTTTCTTTAGAAGAGTAGGTATAGTGTTTCATAAACACTACAACTAAATGATAGTTATCATTTAAAAATAATTTAAGCTGGGCATGGTGACACTCACCTGTAGTCCCAGCTACTTGGTAGGCTGAGGTGGGAGGATTGCATGAACCCAGAAGTTTGAGGCCTCAATGAGCTGTGATCATGCCATAGCATGACAGGCTGGGCAACAGAGTAAGACCCTGTTTCTAAAAAACATAAAATAAAATAATAAATAAAATAATTTTAATTTTTATAAACTTTAAGGTTATTTTGCATGGTCTCTCTTGTCATCCCAATAATTCACTCTTGTATATAGGCAAGGTAGTATTACTGTTATTAGTAGTAGTATCATCATCATCATCCCCATCTTGTATATGAATAGGTCAAAGCTCTAATCAACTCAAAGACAGTCTTGAGATCACATGAGAGACTGAATTCCAAAGTGTGTCTTTGCTGACACCAGTGGTCATGCTTTTCTCATGAAGATGGATACCTCCACAAAGGAGTGTGTGATTAAAATATCAACCATCTTTGTTCACCTTTTATATTTGCTAAAGGATGATAGATACAGATATAGATAAATAGCAGTGCTCATCTATTATCTTCATTCACTTGCCTTTATTTTTGGAATTTACTGTCTTAAAATAACTCAAGTAAAGCCAATAGCGATCATTCTTTGTGTTAGCTAATAACGTTTAAGTGACTAATATGTCTTGAATTCTGTGCTAGGAACTTAAAACTTAAAGATAAACAAGACACGATTCCTGACTCTGAGGACTCAGTCATATGAACTACTATAATTTTGGTTATTTCCTTATGTGGTACAATATATGCACACATTAAATTATGAGAGTGAATTCTGCCTGTGGGAGTCATAAAATTTCCTTGTAAATATGCTATCAGAGCTAAGTCTGGATAAGCAGGCACTCCCTATGGGAACAGGTCCATATGTTTCATCAGATTCTCATAAGTATCCATAAACAAAGGAATTTTAGGACATGCTGATTTTTGAACAAAGAGAAGGAATGGAAGTGCTAAGATAATTAATAGATTGAGGCTAGACAGCTACTGGCTTATTTCCCCTATGACAAAGTTTAGGCTTTATCCTGTATGCAGTTAGAAGTGATCAGTGTGTTTTTAAATAAAATGACATGATTGAGTTTGTGTTTTAGAAAGATCACTTCTTAACAGTAGCATATAAGAAAAAAATCCAAATTTTATATTTGCATGTATTTTAGAACATACCCATTTAGTTATCCCTTTTCACCAAAAAATATGTATAGAGATGAGTTCTATCCTATGGCCTTCTGAATTTAAGATTTTTTTTTTTTTTTAAGCACCAAAGGAGGCAAGAAAAGCTTCATCTTTCTTTTCTGTAGCCCTTTTAATAAAAGGATTTCTTTTGTAAAATTTGAACTCAGTCAAAAGGCTGCACTTAAGGACCTAGAAAGCCACATGTGGCCTTGAGGCCGCAGGTTCCCCACCCCTGTATATCATGGCACTGCACAATCACAAATAGATACTTATCAGAATGTGATATATGACTCATAACATTAAATTGGGATCACTGATTGTATTCTATTTCTCTGCTGCACAAAACTGAAAATAATTAACGCAGTTAGTCATGAAAGGTTGAATCACTTTACAGGAAAGCTTTCTTGTCCTCATTTAATCCCAGTAAGATATCTCTGCTCTGTGTGTTTCTAACAACAGATTAATTCTTGCTTCCCTAAGTTTGATTAATGAGAAACTGCTTGCTTAGCCATTATTAGTTCCATCTAGATTTCTTTATTTAACACATATATGTAAAAGTAAATGCAATTACATTTTAACCAAAATTTATATTAAGAATGTATAAAATATAAAATACTTCCAGGGGAAATACACAAACATTTTTTAGATCTTCCTTAGTGTAAGACGAATTAAGTATATTATCTTATTTAAAGGAAAAAGCAAAGGCAATAGATGGGTGCTTTGGAATAACAATCTTCATATAAAATTAGAAGGTTTTCATTAAGACACATATAACATAACCATTGTATTCTCCTTTCCTTTCAAAAAAATTGTAATCTGGTTCAAGAGAACACAATATAAATTTATGTATTTCTAATTTCCAGTTGGTGCCTAGGGAAGTTAAATCAAGAGGATTAGAATAATATCAGAATCCACCTCTGAATCACAACAAGTATACTACTGAAGAAACTATAATCCCCCCAATTCTACCCTTTCCCTGGAGCACCCTTCAAGCTCTTGAAGGTCATGAACATCATCTATAGCTATTCATGGTCTATTCCACCATCTTTAGACCTCTGTATGGTTTTCCTGATGTTACTCCCAAAGCCATGGACTGACCATGAGCCATCCATGTCATTTTGCTGATTGTTTAATACCTGTGAAGACATCATCATTCTTGACATGGTCACTGTAATGGCACTCTGTTCTATTATCTCCCATTTTTCTATTGCTGATTCAGAAGAGTCAGTATCACTGATGTCACAACTCCCTTGGCAGGCCTCTAAGAAAGAAATCTTTTCTTCTTAATTTCAGATGGTACCATAATATTTGTTTCTTTTATGTGACTATCTCTTTAATTTTTACAGAACCTTATTCCTTCTAATGTCACTTATGCTGAGTGCCAACTGAATAGTTTAGTGATCAGTGTTTTTTGACTGAGTCAAAGTATATAAAATCCTTACTAAAGTAGGAGAACTGTCTCCCAAAGGAGAGTATGATATTTATTCCACAAACCTTATCTGCCTGAAACATCCTACCTCTGATTCAAGAACCTTATAACCATGGATTTAAGTTCTAATGTGTGCATTTTATTTTTTTCATTTCATTTCATTTTATTTTATTACGTTTTCATTGGACATTGGTCTTTTCTGCAGATACAATCACTGGTGGCTGGCCCAAATTACCTAACTGGGTACTCGAGTCAAGGTATGCTGCAACCTTCACGTCACAAAGATGTCAAGACCAAAATAAGACAACAACTAACACGTTGCTACAATGTTCCTGCCAGATGGATGGAAGAGGCATTGGCTGTATGGGTCCTAAGGTAGGACATTGAGCTTGATTTAATAGCTAATATTTATTAAAATGAAAATAATCTCAACAGAGTTGAAGGTTGGATATGGTTTAGAATGGGTAAAGAGTATTTCTTGTGTGGTGCAGAGCACTAATGTAAACAAATGTAGAAATGTCAGATACTAAGAAATAACCTTACTGGCTTGAGCAAAAGATTCATTTAGAGGACATTAAAACTGTTTAATGTTATGTTGGCTCTAAGTATATAAAAGTTATGTACTTGTGCTTTGAATCACAAGTGTCATTCATGTATTTATTCATTAATTTGAAAAATATTTACAGAGCACCTGTTATTGTCTATCTACTAAGGATAGAAACATATAGATGCATGTTTATCAACACATTTTTAAACTGAATATTAATTTTAGATATCATATTGGGTATATGAATAGCATTTATTAATACTGCTTCAAGGTAAGATACATACATAAATCTCTCCATGAATTCCTGCTTTCTCCATTGATTCAAAGGCAAACTTTCATTAGTGATGCATAAAAGAACTGTATAGCATAGTGATATGTATGTTAATTCTTTTCCTTGGTAGTTAAGTTTGACAACTTCATGTGATCATCATGGAATGACTGTGCTTTTATACACAGGTTTTTCTTTCATCTTTCAAATGAAGTGAACTACTGATACATATGTCCAGTATTACTCCTTTTCTCTGTTCATCACACCTTCCAGATGTTTAGATTATCTGACAGCTTTATCTAGACAACTTTCTGACTTCATATTCTGAATCTATTTTTAAAACAGAAATGAATATTCATTGAATGATAGAAGAGTAAATAGCATAGTGTCCTTATTATATAGTAAAATCTCAAATACAGTATAGTTCGCCAACTGCTTCCCATAACCCAGTTAGCTGGGCAAGGGGAGGGAGAGGATGGGGCAGGAATAATTCTTATATTATAATCGAGCAGATTCAGCTCAGTTAGGCTGAGGAATTCCTTGGATCATAAAGTGCAAGCTGGCGGAGCCAAAATTTAAACTCTGGACAGTGTCTTCTGAAAACTCCATTCTTTTTCTAATACGTAATGTTAGTTGTAATTGGGTACTTGATAGTAAAACAAAATGTACTTCATGAACTAAAATAGGGCAAAACTACCCTGCATAATTCTCACAACATTTTAATATCAAGAATCACCTTCTTGGAATTTGAATATGTATCAAAAGTTTTTCAAACATACATTTCTTTGGACATGGAAATTATTTTGGTAAAAATAATAATCAGTTATAACCATGAATGTTTGGCCACAGCTACCTCAGACTTGTCCAAAACACTAATATCTGGCATTTGTTTCACCTTGGGAACTCAGCATTGACACTTCCGTTACAGCACCTCAACACGCTTGCCCTTTCCAAGTGGCTATTTATGTTTAGTGTCTTTCCCTCGACCTTTGTCGGGGGCTTGACTCCTCAGCAAGTGCACACTGGAGCAGCTTTGCCAAGAAGAGCTGTATACTACAAGTGAGGTTGGAAAGATGTGGTTAAAATGCAAATCTGATGCTGCTCTTCTGCCTAAAACTTTTCAGTGACTACTAGTTGATCAAAATATGGATCAAGATCCTTACTTATCTGGACCTACCTACCTCTCTAGCCCTGTGGAATGCTTTTTACTCTCTTGCACTTTAAGCTCCAGCTGTCCTATACTTTCAGTTCTTAAAATGTACTAATGTTCCTTCCTTCCAAACTCAGAATATTTATAAATGCTGTTTCTTCTGCTTTAGAAAAGCTCCATCATTCTCCTTCACCTTGTCAATGCTTACTCATTCTTTAATTCTCAATTTGGTAGCTAATTCCTATAGGGGAAGTCCTTCTTAAACCTCAGATTAGGTTCCTCGGATTTAGTAAACAAAATACAAGATGACCAGCCAAATTTGAACTTTAGAAAAAAACATGTTTTTGTTTTGTTTTGTTTTGTTTTGTTTTGGTATAGCATGTCCCAGATATTGCATGGGCTGTCCTATATTTTATCTGTCAACCATATCTTCAATTATTCTCTTAAATGCTTTCTGAGCATGTTCTTTCTTTTTTTCACAAAGTATTATAATTTGTAGTTACAGATTTAAATAATTATTGTGTTTTTTTTCCCAACTACTTTGCAAGATACACACGGAAAGGACTATGTCTATTTTGAGTACCATTGTATTCCTAGTCTAGCACAAAGCCAGGAAACAGGAAGGGTTCAATAAGTCTTCTAATGAATAAAATTAAAAATAAAATGAAGATGAAATTTCAAGCTAATAGTGACATTTTTCTCATAGGGTGGGGTGTACATTTTAATATTTTATTTACACGATAATTATAGTAATTATTGTTATATTAAGCATGTATTGAGTATTTGTTCTGTTCCAGACACTAATTACTTTGCATTGCACTAAGTACTTTGCAAACATTATTTCTTTTAATCCTTATGTCAACTATACAATGTTGGTACATTATTAGTCCTGTTTTAAAGATTACGATACAAACATTTATCAGGCGTCAGGCAGATGGGAGGGGGAGGAAGGGTGGGTTATACATACATAATGAGTGTGATGCGCACCATCTAGGGTATGGACATGCTTGAAGCTCTGACTGGGGTGGGCAAGGGCAATATACATAGCCTAAACATTTGTACTCCCATAATATGCTGAAATAAAAATTAAATAAATAATTTTAAAAAACTTTTTTTTCTCTAGGATTTTTTTTTTATTTTTATTTTTTTTTATTTCAGCATATTATGGGGGTACAAATATTATGGTTATGTATATTGCCCATGCCCCCCTCCACCCTCGAGGCAGAGCCTCAAGCATGACCATCCCCCATACGTTGCACATCTCACTCATTATGTTTGTATATACCCATCCCCTCCTCCCCCCTCCCACCCGCCCAACACCCGACAAATGTTTTTCCTATATGTCCACTTAGGTGTTGATCCGTTAATACCAATTTGCTGGTGAGTACATGTG
>CAUYPO010107821.1:0-10124 GCA_963574435.1 Cheirogaleus major | reverse complement strand
GCTCACAGCAACCTCAGACTCCTGGGCTCAAGCAATCCTCCTGCCTCAGCCTCCCGAGTAGCTGGGACTACAGGCATGCACCACCATGCCCGGCTAATTTTTCTATATATATTTTTGGTTGGCCAATTAATTTCTGTCTACTTTTAGTAGAGACTGGGTCTCGCTCTTGCTCAGGTTGGTTTCAAACTCCTGACCTTGAGCGATCCGCCCGCCTGCCTCGGCCTCCCAGAGTGCTAGGATTACAGGCGTGAGCCACCACGCCCGGCCTATTTATTTTTTTTGAGACAGAGTCTTACTTTGTCACCCGGGCTAGAGTACAGTGGTATGATCATAGTTCACTGCAACCTCAAACCCCTGCGCTCAAGCGATCTTCCTGCCTCAGCCTCTGGAGTAGCTGGGACTACGGGTGTGTACTACCACACCTGGCTAACTTTTCTATTTTTTGTAGAGATGGGGGCGTCTCGATTTTGCTCAGGCTGGTCTCGAACTCCTGACCTCCAGCAATCCTCCTGCCTCAGCCTCCCAGAGTGCTAGGATTGTAAGTGTGAGCCACTGCACCTGGCCCCACTTTCTTTTTTTTAACTTCTTAGTTTTATTCATTTATTTAAATAGATTTAGGGCCGGGCGTGGTGGCTCACGCCTGTAATCCTAGCATTCTGGGAGGCTGAGGCGGGAGGATCACTTGAGGTCAGCAGTTTGAGACCAGCCTGAAAAAGAGTGAGACCCCGTCTCTACTAAAAATAGAAAGAAATTATCTGGACAACTAAAAATATATAGAAAAAATTAGCCAGCCCTGGTGGCACATGCCTGTAGTCCCAGCTACTTGGGAGGCTGAGGCAGAAGGATCGCTTGAGCTTGGGAGTTTGAGGTTGCTGTGAGCTAGGCTGATGCCACGGCACTCTAGCCCGGGCAACAGAGCAAGATTCTGTCTCTAAAAAAAAAAAAAAGATATATATATATATATATATACACATATATATACCCACACCTGTCACCTGAACAACAGTGACAATAGTATACATTGTACCCAATGTACATCCCCTTTCCAGCCCCACTTTTTAATGTAACTGCTCTCTTTTTAATGTAACTACCTCTGTAGTAATAATAATAGTAACAAACTAACATTTATTGAACACTTACTATGTGTTTGTTTTTTTTTTTTTTTTTTTGAGACAGAGTTTCACTTTGTTGCCCAGGCTAGAGTGAGTGCCGTGGCGTCAGCCTACCTCACAGCAACCTCAATCTCCTGGGCTCAAGCAATCCTACTGCCTCAGCCTCCCGAGTAGCTGGGACTACAGACATGCACCACCATGTCTGGCTAATTTTTTCTGTATAGATATTTTTTTTAGTTGGTCAATTAATTTCTTTCTATTTTTAGTAGAGATGGGGTCTCGCTCAGGCTGGTTTCGAACTCCTGACCTTGAATGATCCGCCCGGCCTCCCAGAGTGCTAGGATTACAGGCGTGAGCCACCCACCATGCCCGGCCTTTTCTTTTTTTTGAGACAGAGTCTCACTCTGTTGCCCCCGGTAGAGTGCCGTGTCGTCATCACAGTTCACTGCAACCTCAGATTCCTAGGCTCAAGAGATCTTCTTGCCTCAGCCTCCCCAGTAGCTGGGACTACAGGTGTGCACCACCATGCCCAGCTAATTATTTCTATTTTTAGTAGAGACGGTGTCTCGCTGATGCTCAGGCTGATATCAAACTCCTGACCTCAAGCAATCCCCCTACCTCAGCCTCCCAGAGTGCTAGGATTACTCGTGAGCCACTGAGCCAGCCTGAACCCTTACTATGTGTTAATGTCAGTTCTTTACATGTAATAAAACATTTATTCTTCCAACATCCCTATGAGGCGGTTTGTATTATTAACAATGCCATTTGCCAGTTGAAGAAACAGAGAGGCTCAGAGAGGTAACACTTGCCTAAGGTCACAAAGGTGGTAAGTGGCAGAGCCAGCACTTGAATTCTGTCAGTCTGGCTCTTGCATTTGTAATCCTTGGCTTAATTGCAGCATTTTGCTTAAGTGCAGTCTAATGGATGCAGGAAGGAGCTAATTTCTGGCTCTTGAAAGTTCAAATGCTTTTGCTAGACTTCCCTGCTTATGCCCACATGGTTGATGAGACACCGCTGAGGTTAGAAATGGCCCCAAATGCCTACCAGCCAAGGGCCCGAGAAGCTCCTTAAGGAGTTCCCAGCCACATCCCGAGTCTCTTGATTTTGCTGTTGTTGCTTCTCCGAGCTCCAGGAGCAATGGTAGGCCTCTGGTGCTCAAACCCTTTGCAACCCATCTCCCCAGCTTCAGCTCACACCACAGTCCCACCAAACATTTGATGCTTCAGTCTCCTTTTACCTCTTTGTTCTCTTAGCTGAGGGATCTTGGGCAAATTACTTTACCTCTATAAGCCTCAGTTTCCTCGACTGTGAAATGGGGGACATTGAGTGCTTGCCATGTGCTGATACTGTGTTAACTATTATTTCATTTATTCTATACCCCCCCAAGCCTGTTCATTATTACTCCATTTTATAGATAGGAAAACGGAGGCTCAGGGAGGGTTAGTGACTTACTTCATATACATTGGAAGTGACGGAGCCGGGATTTGAACCCTATCCTGGCCCCTTATTGCTGTGCTCTACTGCCTTGCAAGGGCTTTTGCTTAAGACCCTCACCAGCTGCAGAGATGAAATCACAAGCATTTCTGGGAAGCTGTGGGGATAAATAAGGGATCCACAGAGTGTCTTTCAGAATTTCAGCTGAGATGTGGTATTATCTCCCCACACCTCACTCATTTGCTGGGAACAGAGCAGTCTTACAAGTGGTTTGGAGCTGGGCTGAGTCCTCTGGCAGACAGCAGCAGCATTACCAGTTCTTAGCTCCAGATCTCCCATCTATAAAATGAGTATAACATTTCCTTCTTCCTGGGGTCACTGTGAAGATCAAATGAGATAATGTATCCAAATGCTTAGGTAGCACTTGGCCGCAGGTAAGTACTCGATTAGTAATAGCCATCTTCATCCGAGTAAAAAGAAATGAACTAGCGATACCTGTGACAACTTGGATGAACCTCAAGGGCATTAAGCTGAGTGAGGAAAGCCAGTCTAAAACGGCTACATACTGTGTGATACTATTTATTTGACATTCTGGGAAAGACAAAGCTGTAACAGTGGGAAACATGACAGTGGGTGCCAGAAGCTGGGATGAGTGGAGGGTGTGGATATAAAGGAATATCACAAGGACGTTTCCGGGCTATCCTGATTGTGGTGGTGGTTACATGAATTTATACATGTGTTAAAATTCATAGAACTGTACATCAAAAGAAAAAAGTAAAGTCAATTTTATTGTATGACAATTTTTGTGGGGAGACAGTGTCTTGCTCTGTCACCCAGGCTAGAGTGCAGTGTTGTCATCATAGCTCACTGCAATCTTGAACTTCTGGGCTCAAGGGATCCTCTTGCCTCAGCCTCCCAAGTACCTGGGCCTACAGGCATACACCACGCCTGGCTAATTTTTCTATTTTTTTTTTATAGAGATGGGGTCTCATCATGTTGCCAGGCTTGTCTCCAGCTCCTGGCCTCAAGTGATCCTCCCGCTTTGGCCTCCTAAAGTGCTGGGATCACAGGCGTGAACGACTGCACCCGGCCTTGTATGACAATTTTAAAAATGTTAAAAAGAAACAAAGGCTCTGGAACTTCTTGGGTTTGAATGCTGGCTCTGCTGTATATTAGCTACTGACTTTGGGCAATGATTCACAGCTCTCTGAGCCTCAATTTCTTCATCTGAAAAATAGGGATTTAATGGTACCTACCTACGGGGATATTTTAAGGAAGTAAATGAACACTTGGAACTCTGCCTGGAACATAGAAAGAGCTTCTCAAATGCTTGCTGCTTTTAGTTTCTTTCAATCTTCTTTTTCATCTCCTCCTAGATTTTATGCGCCTCACTCCTAACTGTGGCCACACAATTGCCAGGGGAGATGGAGCGGGGTCCCTCCCAGGACTCATGGCTCTCGCCTGTGTCTGCAGGGGGCACTGTGGGCACTGGTTTCTCCAGCCTACGGGGAGATCCCTTCATCCTGGGTTGGGAAAAGGGGAGTCCAAGTGGGCCTGGCAGGGATGTTGCAGACGGGCGAGCTTTTCAGACTCTGCAGCCAGCACTTCGGGGAGCAGCAAGAGTGCCGATTCCCCAGGTGTGGGCTGCCGACCGCGTGGCCTCTAGTCTCATCGTGCAACAAACGGTCCCAAAAGGAATTTATCCACAGTCTCTCCATCCTAACGAATCAGTAATCAGTTTTCACTTCACTTTCACTTCATAATGTCTCCACTATGTTCTCACAGTGGGGGAGCTACTCCCAGCATGGATGGGGTGTCCCATTTCAAAAGAAACCAGAAATCCTTGCAACGTTGGCAACCTATTCCAATTTTTATATTAAAAAATTGTGGCCTGGAGGCCACCAGTTTGAGACTTACAACTTAAGCTGTGTCCTGTTCAGCACTGCCCTTGTCCTTCCAGACCTGGGACGTCAGGTGAAACACAGGATGGCCAGTTAAATTTGAATTTCAGATAAACAACAAATACTTTTTTACTATAAGGATGTCCCATGCAATACTTGGGACATAGTGGAAAATGATTGGTTTACCTCGAATTCTAATTTGACTGAGTGTTGTGTTTCTTACCCTGGCAACCGCATTCCCGAGGCACCTGGCTTGGGACGATGGCATCTGTGCCTTAAGATGCAGCCTCCGTGGCCCTCGGACCTTCCCAGTAACTTTCATATTCTCTGTTGACTTGTTGACTTGGGTTTTTCCTGCAAGATTGTCTGGGGGGAGCTGGGGTTTGTGGGGTTTCCCAGTGGCTGGTTTCCAAACTGGCTTCAAAGGGTGGGTGAGTGCAGTTGGCAGCGTCTGTGACCAACCTGGCCACTACTCTGGTCACTCCCTCCTGTGGTCCTGATCTTAACTGATCACAGGTCTCTTTAGAAGGTGGCAGAAACAGAGCATCTTGGGCTTATTTATATCTGTGGCATTTTTAAAAAGAGAGAAAAAGAGGAACCTGGATCCTCTCCCTTGGCAGGCTCCTTAAAACAAATGGTCTTTTGCTAAAATAGACGGCCGCAGTGTGTGGGTAGGAAGGGCTGGGAAGGAGTGGGCCAAGTGGGCGAGGACGGTCTTTTGCCCTGATGTTAAAATGGCCCGTGTGCAGTCTGGGACTTGGATGTCGCTGTGGGTGCTGCCCAGATTGATGCGGTATTTTCACAGGTGTGTGTTGGCTGTCTCAACCATCACTCGCTGTCCTACCTTCCAGCCAAGTCTGAACTTACCTCTTAAGCCGATTTCTCCCCACTTGAGTTATAACAGCAACAACAACTGCAGCAGTAATAACTGCCTTTTAAAGCATTTCCCACCAGGCTTCACACTAGGGACTTTACATGCTTTAAATAATTGATTCCTCGACTCAAGTCTTCCAGGGAGGTAACATTATCCCAATTTTACAGGTAAGAAAACTGAGATTGGCCAGGTGTGGTGGCTCACGCCTGTAATCCCAGCACTCTGGGAGGCCGAGGCGGGAGGATCGCTCAAGGTCAGGAGTTCGAAACCAGCCTAAGCAAGAGCGAGACCCCGTCTCTACTAAAAAAAAAAATAGAAAGAAATTAACTGGTCAAATAAAAAAAATATATAGAAAAAATTAGCCGGGCACGGTGGCACACGCCTGTAGTCCCAGCTACTCGGGAGGCTGAGGCAGGAGGATCACTCGAGCCCAGGAGTTTGAGGTTGCTATGAGCTAGGCTGACGCCACGGCACTCTAGCCTGGGCAACAGAGTGAGACTCTGTCTCCAAAAAAAAAAGAAAAAAAGAAAACTGAGATTGGGCGCAAGGAAGTGACTTGTCTCAGCCACACAGTAGATGGCTCTGTTGGTACTGCTTTTGCATCTCCGGATCCCCTCATCACCCTTGTCCCCTCTGTGTCAACAGCCCCATGTCCTGTGGCTTTTGTCCGGTCCCCCAGTGGACACACAGCACTGTGAGGAGATGGTGACAACAGAATTAGGTCTGTGGTTAATGTCCTCAATCTCGCATCACCCTTTCTTTCCTCTCCACCACCTGGGCTTGTCTTGGAGAGTGCCTCACCTTCTGGATTCATCTGGATTCATTTTGGTTAGTCTGAGATACAGTTCTTACTGGAAAGCAGAGAGGGAAAACACTTAACTCTTTCCCCTTGGTAATCACGTTTCAAAGTAAGATGTTTTAATATCAGCCTCAATGGGGACACATGATTTTTTTTTTCTGGCTTCCTCATTTTTGACTCATGGACTTATAGACTCATCATTTCTATTAATTCAGTGTGTTTCGACCCATTTAATAACTCTTTTTAAAATAATTTTTTATTGAAGTATAACACACATATAGAAAAGCATAGTTTGTACAGCTTGGTGAATTCCCAGGGTGAATGAATCCATGTTGCAACCATCCAGATCATAACTAAGAACTGCTAGGCTGAGTGCAGTGGCTCACGCCTGTAATCCTAGCAATTTGGGAGGCTGAGGTGGAAGGATTGCTAGAGGCCAAGAGTTCGAGACCAGCCTGAGCAAGAGTGAGACCCTGTCTCTACAAAAAATAGAAAAATTAGCCTAGGGTGGTGGTGCATGCCTGTAGTACCGGCTATTAATACTTGGGAGGCTGAGGCAGAAGGATCACTTGAACCCAGGAGTTTGAGGTTGCAGTTAGCTATGATGATGCCACTGCACTCTAGCTCAGGCAACAGAGCAAGACTCTGTTTCAAAACAAAACCAAAACCAACCCTTCCCCTCCAAACCAAGAACACTGGTAGAATACCAGAACCCCCCCTTAGGTCCTTCTCAGGGCACAACTCCACCCTCCTCTTCAAAGGTAACCACCATCCTGAATTCTGATGCCACAGATTAGTTTATCATGATCCTTTTTTGGTGCTCAAATTGCCGCAACTTTAGCCAGTAAACACCCTTTCAAGCTGGCTCCTTTTGAGTAGCTACATGAAATTTTTTTTTTTTTTTTTTTTTTTGAGACAGAGTCTCACTCTGTTGCCCAGGCTAGAGTGTCGTGGCATCAGCCTAGCTCACAGCAACCTCAAACTCCTGGGCTCAAGCAATCCTTCTGCCTCAGCCTCCCGAGTAGCTGGGACTACTGGCATGCACCACCATGCCCGGCTAATTTTTTCTATATATTTTAGTTGGCCAATTAATTTTCTTTCTATTTTTAGTAGAGACTGGGTCTCACTCTTGCTCAGGCTGGTTTCGAACTCCTGACCTTGAGCGATCCTCCTGCCTCGGCCTCCCAGAGTGCTAGAATTATAGGCGTGAGCCACCGCGCCCGACCACCACATGAATTTTTGAAAGTGTCTTTGTTTTCTGGCACATCAAGATGTCCCAGCTGATCTTGTACTGTCCCTATTCCAGTCCTGAAATCAGCTATTATCTCCAAGGAGCCGTGGTTTCTTTTATTGGGGAATAGTAATGGAAATTAAAAACCAAAATGTGTGCTTGGATATACATGAGTCTTAGGCCATATATCTAACTATATATGTATGTATCAGATTTGGGGGTAATTTTTAAATTAAAATTTATTTTTTGCTCATCTGTATTTTCTAACTTTCTTCTACAAGCTTCACTTTTAACACATTGTAATTTTAAAAACAAGGTGGAATAAAAGGTGATTCTTAAGCAACAAAAATAAAAATAGATAAGTTGGAATACATCAAAATTAAAAACTTCTGTGCATCAAAAGACACAGTCAGTCTGGTCCGGTGGCTCACGCCTGTAATCCTAGCATTCTGGGAGGCTGAAGTGGGAGGATCGCTTAAGCTCAGGACTTCAAGACCAGCCTAAGCAAGAGTGAAACCCATCTCTACTAAAATTAGAAAAATTAGCTGGGCATAGTGTGTTAATATGCAGAATATTTAAAGAATTTCTACAACTCAACAATAAAAAAAGATAATCAGATTTATTCATTTTATTTTTGAGATAGGGTCTTGCTATGTTACCCAGGCTGGTGTTGAACTCCTAGCCTCAAGCGATCCTCCTGACTCAGCCTCCCAAAGTGCTAGATTATAGGTGTGAGGCACTACTTCTGGCCAGATTATTTTTTATTTAAATAAATAAATTTTATTTAAATAGATGGTACAAGTGTTTTGGGGTTTTTTTTGTTACATGGCTGAATTATATAGTGGAGAAGTCTATGCTTTTAATATATCTATCATCGAACTCATTCAAATTTTGCCAATTTTTCTATTAATAACCTTTTTCTAGCGTAAGATCCAATCTAACAGCACATGTTACATTTCATTGTCCTGTCTCCTTCCACTTTGTCTTTCATGATCTCAACACTTTTAGAGTACTGGCTAGTTATTTTGTAGAATGTTCCTCCATTTAGTTTTCGTGAAGTCTGGTGTTTCCTCATGAATGAATTTAGATTACACATTTTGGGGCAAGAATACATAGAAATATTGTCGTGTCCTTCTCAGTGCAGAATACCAGGAGGTGCATGATATCAATTTGTCTTGTTAGTGTTGTATTAACTGGGTCACTTGTACTTTCCTTATTCCAGCTCTGCAATCAGTCATTTTTCTCAAAGACTCCTTGTTCCTTTACTTGGAGAAACCAAGATCCAGGTGCAAGGTGTGCTCATTGCTGCTGGGTTGTCATTGCTCCTGGGCCTCTCAGCAGACAGAGCCAGGAAATATGCGGCTTCTGATCTGATAACACGTTCATTCTAGTCGGGGAGACAGCCAATAAACAGGCAAATAAATACAGAGAGAAGGTAACTTCAGACCGTAGTAAGTGCTATAAATGAAATAAAATAGAAGGATGGGAAAGACAATGACTGGAGCGTTACTTTGGTTACAAAATTCAGGGAAGGCCTCTCCGAGAACGTGATATGTGAGCCAAGGCTGGAGGACGGAAAGGAGCTGGGCATGAGAAAACGTGAAAGGGAAGAGCACTCTGGGAGAGAGCACAGAGAGTGCGAACACTCTCAGATGGGCGTGGACTTGGCGGAGCTACACAGAATTGTGCCCAACATTCTCCCTCAGCTGCTGATAAACTTGGGCTCCAGACACATATAACTGACATCAGTTAAACAAACACTTACCACACCTGGACTCGTGTTAAGGTGGAATAAAAATGTTAAACTCCAGACATATCTCTATAAACACTCAACATGTTTCATTTGCTTAGCAGAAATTTTCCTCATCTCTAATTCATGAAGCTCCAATTTCCCAGACTCTCTGCCAGGAAGGGAAATTGAGCTGGAAAGTTAACCATTTAGAGAACGTCAAGCAGCCAGCTCCACCCTGAATGTCATCATTTACCAGTGGAGCCAGCCAGACATTTGGCAGGACGTGGCGAAAATCACATTTGCCTGAGTGTATGAGGACGCCATATGCATTTTGGGTTGGGTGGTATCCAAAGGTACCTAGGAAAATTCCAGTTTTATCAGACATCCATCTCCTCTCTCTGACTGTGGCCAGCCACACAGGAAGTCACACGGATACCTTATTGTTCCCTGAGTTAGCTCTGTCCTTAAAAATGCATATTATCTAAGATAGACACACACACAAGGCAACAGGAAGGAAGCTTGAGGAAGTGGCTAGATCACCATATTGGACTTCATGGGATCTGGGTTCAAGGCCCTGCTCATGGCACTAACTGACTTGGCCATTCTCATTTATAAAAAAAATTCATACCAGTTTCCTACAAAGTGGCAGGTACTTTCTAGCTATGTGACCTCAGGCAAGTGACTTCACACCTCTGAGCCTTGTCCTACATCTGGAAATGGTCACTAGTAAAATGTATTTATGGGAGACACTTCTGGTTTCTACACAGCAGCTGGTTTTCCCTCCCATGTGTCCTCGCTGGCAGAGGGCAGAGCCCCTCTCCCGTGACAGATGCAGATGAATCTGGACACTCACCTTCTGTAGTGGACTTGCCATATAATTGTGCAGCTTAAGAATTAATCTTAGAGGCCGGGCGCGGTGGCTCACGCCTGTAATCCTAGCACTCTGGGAGGCCGAGGCGGGTGGATAGCTCAAGGTCAGGAGTTCGAAACCAGCCTGACCAAGAGCGAGACCCCGTCTCTACTAAAAATAGAAAGAAATTA
>CAUYPO010107818.1:0-11700 GCA_963574435.1 Cheirogaleus major | reverse complement strand
GTCAGGGGCTGGTGGGAGGAGAAAATACAGAGTGGTAGCTCCATATGGGGTTTCTTTTGAGGAAGTGGGGTTAAAAAGGTTCTGGAATTAATGATGACTGTTGTACAACTTTGTGACTATTAAAAGGGATGAATTTTATGGTATGTAAATTTTATCTTAATTTTAAAATATAGGCCGGGCACGGTGGCTCACGCCTGTAATCCTAGCACTCTGGGAGGCCGAGGTGGGCGGATCGCTCAAGGTCAGGAGTTCGAAACCAGCCTGAGCAAGACCTAGACTCCATCTCTACTAAAAATAGAAAGAAATTAATTGGCCAACTAAATATATATTTAGAAAAAATTAGCCGGGCATGGCGGCACATGCCTGTAGTCCCAGCTACCCAGGAGGCTGAGGCAGGAGGATCACTTGAGCCCAGGAGTTTGAGGTTGCTGTGAGCTAGGCTGATGCCACGGCACTCTAGCCTGGGCAACCAAGTGAGACTCTGTCTCAAAAAAATAAATAAATAAAATAAAATATATTTCATGGGTCCCTACTATCAGTACAGCAGACTTTTCTAGTCACTGATTCATAGTGGCTCAGCTGGCTGCCTAGCCCAGTGGTTCTTACAAATATGTGCTTCACTTAAAACATATTAAGGGATATTTTAGAAAAACTTTACATAAGCAGATTTTCATAAAATCAAATCCCACAAAGAAGTCCTATAATGAAGTCTTTTGTAAAATTACTAATTCACACCTAATTTATCTGTCCTGTGAATTTGAATTCTTTTATATAAGATTTACTCAAAGGAAAGAACATCTGTTTGACAACTATTTAGCCCCATTGCATAACACTAAGAGTCACCATCAGAGTATTGGAAGACTTTCCCAGAACTGCCCAGCCTTACGATTTTATCTCCACCACTTTATGAGCTCTTTCAGCCCATCGCTTTTTCCGGAAATGCTGGAGGAGGACCACCACAATTACTACTATGATCATTATTGCACAGGCAGAGCCAATGGCCAGAGCCAGGAAGTAGATCTCAGAGAAGCGAACTGTAAGGAGAAAAAGATCAAGTTAGGATTCTAAAAAGAGAACTATGATGAAATCTAAAGGCATAATAGGGATGTATTTCATCAGTAGATGGAATCTTACTTTCTCCTACCTCTATGCATAAAACACCATATTACCTTGTAAACCCTAGCAGCCGTAGGAAAACCATACAGATACTTTACTGGTTGTCAAAGTGTGGTCCTAGAAGTAGCAACAGTAATATCACTTAAGAACTTTGAAAGGTAAAATCTCAGGCCCCACCCTAGACCTACTGAATTAGAAACACTAGGGGTGGGGCCCAGCAATCTGTATTTTAACATTTCCTCCAGGTGATTCTGATGCAGTTTTGAAAACCACTGGGTGGGTCGAACTACCTATGGGGTAAGGTTATATAGTTAACCTCATCAAACCTAGTGCCCAGCCAATTTTTCCTTGACTCCCTCTCACCACTGTCAGTCAGTTATTTATTCAGATTTATTAAGGGCCTACTATGTTCCAAACACTGTGATAGAAATGCAAAACCAACAACACTATCCTCAAGGAGCTCATTCCCCCTGGGAATTTAGGCAAGTTAATGGGCAACTACAGTCTAGTGGATAAATAATGAAAGAGGAAACCCAGACTAGAGTCCTTGGACCCTGACCCTCCTGTGTTAGCTTGATTTCTCATTTAAACTTCAGTAAGCTCTCAGAGTCAGGACATTAGAGAATGTCTACCAAGAGTTCTCACCCTTGAGTCCATGAAAGAGGATGGGGAAGGAGAATTGGGGGTGGTCCACAAGCCCACAAAATCTGTGTCTTAATTGTGTGTGTCTCCATTTTTTATGGGAAGCAGAGCTGTGTCTTTTATTCAATTCACAAAGAGTAATGATCTGCACATGGTAAGAACGAGATTGATTTTTTTTTTTTTTTTTGTCCAGCCTATTCATTTTTCAGATGAAGAAACTAAAGTCCAGAAACATTACATTACTTCTTTAAAACTCAAATGACTTCTCTAGGGTCACGCAGTTCTCTATTGTTAGGGCCTTGAGAAATAGTTTTAAACTGTACTAGGAATGAAAGGAGGGAATCATACCACATTACAGGCTTATACATTTGAGGTCAATATTTCATATTGCGTTGGTTAAGAGTACACATCAGAGAGTGCTAGGTTAAAATATGAACTTTGAGGGGCGAGGGATAAAAACTTACCTATTGGACACAATGAACACTATTCTGGTGATGGACACACTAAAAGCCCTCATTTAAGCATTATACAAGATACCATGTAACAAAAACATTTGTACCCCCTTTATATTTTGAAATTAAAGAAAAAAAGTTGAAATGGATAGAATAAAATAGTTTTATTTTTAAAAAAAGCAATAAGAGAAATATCAGCTCTACCATTTACTAGCTGTGTGATTTGGAGCAATTAACTTTTTTGAGCCTCAGTTTCCTCATGTATGAAATAGATGATGATATTCATTTCTTGAGTTCTTATTAAAAAAATAATTCAGGTAAATTGTTCCACGTGTGCTTGTACATAAACACTCAGTATATAGTAGCTATTATAATTTTCAGTACAATTCAGAGTTTGGGGGATTTTCACATGTATTATCTTATTTTTTCCTCACCATAATCCTTGCTATATTATTCTCACTTTACAGATGAGAAAAATTAGGTTTATTTATAGTTAGCAAATGGTAACAGTGACTCAAAGCTAGATCCACAACTCGTAAGTTTCATGTACTTTGCTCTTTGTTACCTGGTGTAGTCCTCCAGGTTATCTTTTATAGAGATGCAGACAATGCAATGCACCAGCTGGACAACAGTTTTAGAGTCAACGATGATTGGGCTTAAGTCCGAAATTACTCCATTTATCAGCTCCATGACTTTGGGCAAGTGACTTAATCTCTATGAGCCTCAGTTTCCTCATTGGTAAAATGGAGGGCACTAAATGCATGATAAACTGATAAGATATGTAAAGATTAAACCTGCCACATGGAGCCCTGACATGTGGGAGGTCCTCAGTAAGCATTAGCTACGATTATTGGTATTTGGCCTCCCAGGGTGGTGTGAGGATTAAATGAAGTAGTGCATGTCAAGCACTTTGGACAGTGCCTAGCACCGAGTAGGCACTCAGCAAGTACCCTGAATAATTAAGTGAATGAACAGACCTATTGTTAGCTTTTTATCAGAGAGTTGCTTCCTTTCCCTTTCACAATCTCAATGCCAATTCTGTAACAGAGTCCGAGTCCCTGTGCTTTACTCTCTGTTTCTTTCCACAACCAAACAAAGCCTTTCTTTTATTACCCCAGGACTGTTCGGTCTCCCTCTGAGGCTCCCAGCGTTGAAGGGCTAGTCCCTCGCTACCTTTTTCAGCCATCACAAAAGACAGCCCTTCTCTCCTCTACACGCTCTCACCCTTCCCCAAACCGCTGTTCCCTGCGTAACCTACCAGTGTGCACGACGCTGAGCCGGATCTCCCCTATCACACCGTCAACATCGGGTGGATTCTTCACCTGGCAGGTGTATGTCCCATTGTCATCGAACTGCAGTTTCCAGAGGATGATGGAGACGTCGTAACGCTCAGGGTTCCCATCCCAGACCACCCGGTCCTTAAACCGCCCACTCATGGGTTTGAAGGGATTCACGTGGTAGTAGAATACCTAGAGAGGAGACACAGCAAAAGGTCTTTCTTATTCAGTCCCTGGGCAAGGAAGCTGAGATGGAGGGAGCAGGAGAGAAATGCCAGCGAGCCTAACTGCATGTCTGCAGCTCTCTCACTTGCTTCCCCCTTGCCGGGCCTCAGTTCTGTCCAGTCTCTGTCCCTAGAATTGTTTCCCCACTTAACCCTGGGCTTGTTGCTAAGAAGAATACTGGAAGAGCAAAGAGAGATGGACTGGCTTATTATTTTCCTAACCAAGGGCCCCCTGGAAAATGACAATAATCTACTTACAAACTGCTCAGGCCCTCCATCTAGAGGACGGAAATTCCAGGTCACTGTTAGAGCATCACCCACGGGGGCAAAGCTGGAGAAGGTGCATTTCAACCGAGCATCTGTCCCATTAACAGCCTCCAGCACCCGGGGGGTATAAATTTCCACAGCTGCTATGGGCAAAAGAACTACAGTGAAGAAAAAGAAAAAGAAGGGTTAACAGGGTAAGGAGTATTGTGAGAACTTTTGCTGATACTTCCAAAATAAAGATCTGAGTAGAGCATAAACTGGAACTGAGATGCCCCAGCTCCCAAACTTGCTTCACCCAGAGTCTGCATACTCCTACCCATATGCAACCTTGACCCTCCCATTCCATACGGTGACTAAAAATACCACACAGCCAGCCTTCTCTTACTTTCTCCACAGCATGATATCCTAGCCTCGTGGTACCAACTTCAAAACAGTAATAACGAACTACGAACATCAGCAAACAGAATTGAAAGCAGAAACAAAAAATTCAAATGAATCATAACATTGACTAGACATTACTTTATGTATTAAGATTAAACATATGTGTTGTATGGAAAATGGTCTCCTAGCAGATAAGTTTTCCAGAAAGGGTCCTTCTGTGGATTTCGTACTGTTACTAGTCTTCTGCAGAAATTGAATTAATCAGCTCCAGACAGCTTATGCTTGCCTGCACCCAGAAACTTTATACCACGTGGCTTTTTTTTTTTTTTAACCATATTTACACTTAGAATGTGTGTGTTGGGACAGTTTCAAAACTGCAGTGGGCCTCGCTCTTTAACAATCTCGGCTTCCCCAGTACTGCTGAGAGTCCCAGACAAGACTCACACACAGAAATACAAGCACCAAGCCCTGCCACGGCAGGAGGTTGAGAGCACCAGCAGGAGGTTGAGAGCAGCCAACAACAAAAAATGTGTGTAACCTGAGATTAGAAAGCTCTCTCTGTGCCTGAATCACTGGCAGCCAAACACACCTAAACCTGTTTGTCCAAAAGCAATTCCCCAAAAACAACCCACCAACTTTGGTTTCAGTAAAATCCAAACTAAAACAAACTGCAACTATGGCTCAGGCTCCCAAACAAAACTTTTGCAACTTCTAAGACAATTAGCTAACTTTACAGAGTAGGAAATGCAGGGGGGAATGCTGAGAGAAGCCTGCCGGCTTTTACCTGTGAGCTGTATGCCAAGGAGAAGCAGCACCACATGAGTCGGGCTCTTGCCATACATGAGGGAAACCCAGCCCTGGCCCCAGAGACCAGACCGGGCAGACCAAGGGCTCCAACACCCTGCCAAGGCCACTCCAGGAGGAGCGAGCGCAGCGTTTTCCCAGACAGAGGAGTCCGAGTCCCTTACCTATGCCCGTGACTCATCCTGCTCTGCCGGTGCACTTCGCCGAAATGAAAGGTGGGGCCTCAGCTCCCAACGCCCTCCTTCTTTCCCTCCCTCCCGCCCTCTACACTAGAGCTCTTCTGCACAAAGGTCCCAAACTCTGCAGTCCTCTCTTTACTTTTCAGTTACTCTAACTGGGCTCTGGCCTCTAGATGGCCTCGGAAGCAGCCAGAGGAGGTGGTGCCAGCCTGAAATGTCTCAGGCTGCTTTGGGTTTGGCCCCCACACACCCGTTTTAAAAGAGGCTTTAGACTTGCCTGGGAAGTGAGTGTTGAAACCACCTTGCAGTGATTCTTCCCAAAGCACCGCCCCAGGGCCACAACAGCCTAGGACTGGATTCACTGCAACTCCCCGACAAGAATCAGAACTCCCCGGGACCGCATGTGACAAAAAGTCCGCCAGCTGACACCCTCGGTTTTAGCCCCATGTTACCACAAGGATTTCCGCACCTTTCCGAGAGACCCAGCTGAAACAAACTGACCAAATCAAATCTCAGTGTTTAATGATCCTTTACCTTTGAAAGATTTAAAGAAGAATCAGGACATCATCCTGGCTCATTTACCCTTTGATCCCAAAGAAGTTTGCAAAGTGCTCTCCTGCTGACAATGTCATCTCCATGACTCCCCTGTGAAACGTTCCCATTTTGCCAGTGAGGACACTAAGAACCCAGGGGAGGTAAATGATTTGCCCAAGGTTCACCGATACCAGGTGGCAAACCCGGAACTTTTTAAAAAAAGTCTAGTGCTCTTTCCGCCAAATAACAGCTAATATGAATAATCAGACAGAGGGCTCTCAAGGAAAAGGTTTTCATGATAACTTTTTGGTGCCTAAGATTTCATCTGCTGTTTTTTAGGGCAGCCTACTGTCTGACAAGTCTAAAGAGCAGAGGAATTTAAATGAGAAAAGGTGCCTTCCTGCCTGAAGAGGGTGGGTCATCCTCACAGATTACTGAAGCTGCGTGGACACAGCAGCAGGAGCAGGATGAAGATTACACACGCAGTTAAGAAGTAGGCTTGGCCAAGAATTGCCCTTATGCCCAGATTAGCAGCCTAGAAATTCTCCAGTGATTCATAACATCTCGTAGCTGAACCCCGGAACAGAGAAGTTACCAGCGCAGGAGAAAGGGGCAGGCTGAGTAGAAAAAAAAAAAAAAAAAATGAAACATCACAAAGAGGGAAGAAAAGAGAAAATTCCACCAAAAGAGAAGCAACAGGAAAAGGACAGTGTAGACATGGAACAAAAACTAGTAGACAACCACGAAAATCCGTTGTTGGAACTGAGGAACCCAGAAGCTGCCCCAAGGGAACACAAGCTGTGTGTGTTAGCACAAACCTATTGCTATGGTGCGTGTTTCTGAAAACAGTGTGGCTCCTTTGTCAGCTTCTAGGCCAGAGATGAACCTAAAATCAGACTGCTGGGGGAACCTTTCCAACGGTGGAGAGGGAGGAGAAGATACAGCCTTCCTGGTATGTAGGTCAGAGGAGTTCCACTCCAGGAGCCTGACGGACAAAGGGTTAAGGAAACTCAATCTTGGTATGCAGCTCCAGAGGAAGGCTAGGTAGAGGCCTGGGGTTTTCAAGTCTAGGACAAATTGCAAAATTTGGTGAGAGATAGAGTTACCAGAGAGCTCAGGGATACCGGGGAAAGCAGCAGGAGAGGGCAGAAAGAGCTGAACAAACTGCCTGTTGTCAGGAGCAGAAGGATCCCTCGCAGGTAGCCAGACGCCCACCCTGAGCTGGCTGCCAGCCTCGCTCTGAGGGGCAGCCGCTGCCCAGATCCCGCTCCTCAGTGGAGTTCAAGTTCCTGACTTTGTGCCGGGCAACACCCCATTCCTTCCAGTTAGCAGGAGTGGCTCCAGAGTCACCGGTTCTCCTCCCTGGGTGAGGAAGGAGGCCAAGGGCAGAACTTGTTAGGAAGAGAAAACACAAAGTAAAAAGGATCTTTGCCCCTGAGAATTCCCTGGATGCCGACCAGCAGGACTTTGATCAAAACTGAAGGCATCTACATGAAGGCCTGCTTATAGCTTGTGTCTAGGCAGATGAGAGAAAAGGAAGAGGAGTTCTAGAGGTTCAAAAGAAGTAAAGTTTTCAGAGACACCACTTTCTTTCTAAACTTGTCCAGAGAAAAATGCTGATTGTCATTAAAATTTGTGACACGCCAATAGTTTTGAAAGCACCTCCTCTGTCCCAACCCTTTACCCATTTCCCAAAAATATATCTAGTGGATTTCTAGACCTTGGCCAGTAAGAAACTCACCGGGGGCTCGGGAGTACAGCTGGCCTGTATCAACATTTGTAAAAATTGTCCTTCTCAACACCCTAGGCAAAAATGTGTTTTTTTACCACAAGATGAAATCAGCATTCTCTGAAGCAAGTAAAACAAATAATTTAGCTTTTAGGGTGGTTAGAATAAAGCATTTGTTTACTCAAAAGTTTCTGACCATATGTCTTCCTAGGAAAAAATTTAGACAAAGTAGAATAAGACATTTCTGTCTGGGAGGAAATCATAATCTAAAGAGGATGGGGAGGTGGAGTGTCTTTGTAAATAAATAATTGCCATATTTGTGATTTTTTAATTCTGTCCTTAAAGGACATATAAGAATTCTAGAAAGAGAGAGGAGAAACAAAGGCCTTCCTTTTGGGCAAATGGGTGGGAATATGGTATCCAAAGGACCAGCAAGCAAGTCCTCAAACCTGGAGCACAGGGAGGGGTGGTAGGCCCAGTGAGAGGCTGGGCCCATCTGGGCAGGGCCCTCATTTGCCATCCTTAGAAATGTGGACTTGATCCTGACAAATATACCAGTTGAAGGTGGTTAATATGTTACCTGAGAAAAGTCTCCCTAGAGTGGAATTACTTTGGTATTTCCCAGACCATTTAAAAAAGAAGGAGGAAAGCCTTGAGATTTCAACCACCACTTATTCTCCTGGCTTTCTCATGGGCCCCGGACTCAGGAGCCAGAATGAAATTACAGACCCTAATACCTGTTTTCAGAAGACTCGAGGACTCCCAGCCTTCTCTAACCAACATCTCCCATCTGTCGCATCCTTTTTTGAAACTTCCTCTAGTGTAGAGAGCTTTTCAAACATGAGAAAAGGAGGTTAGGATGTCAAAGTCCTGGATGAGAGGTGGACCCTCAGCACAAAAGAATATGTGTGTTCCCTTTTGTCCTCCTCCTCACCTCACGTGTCCTAGAGACATCCCAAAACAAAGACTGAGCTATGAGTTTAGAAAAGGTGTGGGAGAGAACGCTTTCCTCCTCCCCACCTCATTACAGCTTACATACGCCTCTCCAGTAAAGCCTCAGGCTCCTGTCTTGATTATAGAGGAGACATCACACCCTTATTAACCTGCCCAAAGAAGAGCCTCTGAAGCTTAGCCCTTCACTTGTTCTCAAGGGAAGCCAGATAGATTGTGCAGGGCTGGAGAGATGGGGCCTCTTTGAAGATAACTTTGAAAATCTTTCAGGAGGATAAAGGGACCTTGATAGATGAATTTTCTAACTCCCTGTTAACCATACATACCACATCTAAATAATGGACAAGAATTTACATTTACATTGTGTTTATTGATGAACACAGTATCTCATTACTCTTATTCCAGTTATCTCTTGTTAAAATTGGTTACCATGACCAATTTTCATTCTTAGAAAGTTAATTCATTTACTAATAAAAGAAATAGCCACTTTTTTTTTTACTACTATATTCCAGGAGGCATGAGGCATAGGAGCTGGAGTCCAACCTGCTTAGATCCCAATCCAAGCTCAGCCAGTTACCAGCTGTGTGATGTCGGGCAGTTATTTAATTCTCTGTGCCTCAATTATCTCGCATGTAAAATGGGAAGAATAATATCTGCCCCACATGCTTGGTATAAGAATCAAGTGAAATACTGTATTTAAGTAAAGCTCTATGCTCAGCACAAAGAGAAAACTCAGTAAATTTTAGTTGTTTGTGGCTACATTAATTAAGATGTTGAAAAACTATTCCCATGACCACTTTGGGAAAAGGTCTGGCAGTTTCTTATAAAGGTAAACATACAACCACCCTCGCAATTCCACTCCAAGAGAAATGAAATTATATATCCACACAGATATTTGTAGGAGAATAGTCATAGAAGCTTTATACATAATAGCTCAGAACTGGAAACAGCCTAGGAGTCTATCAACAACAACAAAAGAGTAAATACTCTGTAGAATATTCATACAATGAATACTATACTCGGCAATAAAAATGAACAAGTTACTGGTACATACAACCACGTAATGAATCTCAAAAATATGTTGAGTAAAATTAGTCAGACACAAAATAGTATACCTCTTTGATTCCATTTATAAGAGCTGCTAGAACAGGCAAAATTACTCTTTGTTACAAAACTCATAAAAACAGTGTTAGCCCCTGGGGGAATGCAGGCAAGAATTGACAGGAGGGCCAGGAGAGAACTTTCTAGGATGATATTAATGTTCTGCATCTTGATAGGGGGTTGGGTTATGCATTTGTCAAAACACTTCAAATGGTGTGCACTTAAGATTTGTGCATTTCAATGAATGTATATTTTACTTCGATATTTTAAAAAAAGAATTGTAAACAAATACTGAACTCTCATTAATGCTGAAGTATTTAGAGGGAAGCATCCTGATGTCTGCAATTTAATTTGAAAATACATCAAATATATGTTACATTGATGGATGGCTGGATGGATGGATGGATGGAAGGAGGTCTAGGTATGTTATAAAGCAAGCATAGTAAAATGTTAATTGAAGAACCTAGGTGAGGTATACAGGTGTTCAGTGTAAAATTCTTTCAACTTTTCTGCATGTTTGAAATTTTTCATAATAAAATGTTGAAGGGAAATCTGCTCCCTCATTCATCAAGTTTCTTCAGCCTTCAGTAAATAACACCACTAAATTTAGTAATAAAGAGTTTACAATTCATTACTTTATATCTTTCTAGTTTAGACATCATTCCTTAGAAGATTGGTAGTTTTTAACAAATAAAAATTACCATTAATAAATTTAAATTACCATTTATCAAATGACTACCATGTACCCAGCACTGTGGTAGGCATGTTACATATATTAACTGTGATCTCTATACCTGTAACATAAGCACATATCTCCATTTTATAGATAAGGAAATTGAGGCTCAGAGAGATTGATTCATTCTAATAGCTATTGAGACCTATTGTTAGATACCATGCGGTATTAGGTGCTAAACAAGAAATTAGTTTGTACCCGCAAGTTGTTCTGTATCTGTTGGGAAGCACAGTCAAATAAATAGGCAATTACAGTACAGTGTGACAAATGAATTGTAATAAGAGAAACACAGAAGCTGGGGTCCTTCAGCCAGCCTTGCAGGCCTTAGGAAGCCTTCCCAAAAGAGAAAACACCCGATGTAGTTGGCTAGGAGCTATAGGCTCTGAAGTCAGATAAACATCGGTGTGAATCACAGATCTACATCATTCATTCATTCAACAAGCACGTTTGGGACATGCTAGGCATTTTCCTAGGCATGAGGAATAGAGTAGTGAACAAAGGGGCAGGGGGTGGTCAGGGAACACCTTTCTGATAAGATGACACTTAAGAAAAATCTGAATGGAGTAGAGTAGCAAGCCATGTGGAGCAGGAGGAAGAACATTCCAGGCAGATGAAAGGTTAAGTGCAAAGGCCCTGAGGTGGGAGCATGCTTGGAGTGTTTGAAGAAATACAAGGTGGCCAGTGTTTCTAGAACAGAATGAAGGGGCAGTGGTTAGGGGCTGAGGATGGAGGGGTACAGGGAAGACCAGGCCACACTGGACCTTGTGGGCCTCAGAAAGGACTTTGCCTTTATTCAGGGCAGCCATGAAAAAGTTAAGAAAGGCAACCTATGGCATGGGAGAAAATCATATTTCATATCCATAAATCATAATTCTGCTACAGAATACAGAAAGAATCCCTGCAACTCAACAACAATAAAAAACAAACGACCTGACTAAAAATGGGCAAAGGACTTGAATAGACATTTTTCCAAAGGAGATATAAAATGGCCAATAAGCACAGAGAAAAGAAGCTCAATATCACTAATAATTAGGGAAATACAAATCAAAACCACCATGAAATACCACTTCACACCCATTAGGATGGCTATTGTAAAAGACGAAAAAGGAGAGGAAGGAAGGAAAGGAAGGAAGGAAGGAAGGAAGGAAGGAAGGAAGGAAGGAGGGAGGGAGGGAGGGAGGGAGGGAGGGGAGGGAGGGAGGGGGGAGGGAGGGAGGGAGGGAGGACGGAAGGAAGAAGGCAAGGAAGGAAGAAACTAAGCAACAAACAAAGGAAGAAAGCAAGGAAGGAAGCAAGTACGGTGGGAGCGA
>CAUYPO010107817.1:0-10883 GCA_963574435.1 Cheirogaleus major | reverse complement strand
TTACATCACACCCCTTGTAAACTTATAGCCCATCACTAGGGGTTATTGTTGCTTTAAACAGAAATTCATCGCACCCACTCAAAAAAAAAAAGCTGTATTTTAATGTTGACACCAGGCGCAATTATTTTTAATATAAAAGCACTGGACTGAATGATAAACTCAAAAAGTTGAGGATGGTAGTTATCTCTTTGGATGGGGCAGATGGTGGAGAAAAGGGGTTTAGATACTCAGGAGTCATTAATTATAACTTTTTTTCCAAGCTAGGCAGATATATGGATTTTTATTTTATTTTTATTTTTACCTATATACTTACTGAATTATCTGTATTGTTTAAAATTCTATTTCCAAATAAAGCAGCAGGTTGAGAACAGATGAGAAAATACAAGCTTAATCTATGAATCTGTATCTCATTGACAGACTCTAGCCATTCATTCATTCCTCAAACACCTTGAGTACCTACTATATGCAGGGCACCATTTGGTTTGATAGAACAAGGCTGAATGAGACACAGTCCCTCTTTTGAAAGAGTTCTGAGGCTAGTTATCTAAAAACTGGCATCAACTAAGGAATAGGTACCCATACAATGGAGCAATCTGATAAAATTCAGAACACAAAATTAATTCAACACAGCAGAATTTCTCTTGAGTCCTCTACCTTATGTAATTGATCTGAGGAATTCTGCATAGACAAGAAAGAGTGAGATCAAAATCATAAGCTAACAGCTCTAAAAGACTCTGAAGCAGGACATCCAATTTTCTAGGTATGTCTGGGACTGCAGGGCACCCCACTATGCCATGTTCTCTCCTGACAAGTGATGAACTAAATTCAGAGTTATAAGAAATATCCTCATAGCTAAGAAATTGCGCTAGGAAATACTGGCCAGCTCATTGAGAAAATTTGTTCTTTTGAAATCATCTTTTAAATTGTACACCCATTTCCCACAGCCTTTTGAAAATGACATATAGTCATTTGAAAATATGAGGGTGTGTAGCATGTGCATGCCAGCTCATCTCTATTAATCTGAAAAGTAATTTCCTTTTCTTTGAACTATTTGATTTGGCTTGTTTAAAGGCTTTAATTCCTTTCTTTCACCTTCATTTTAGAACCACCATGAAATTCAGCCCTTGGCCCACACAGAAGTTCCAAATAATTTTACTTCCTTGCTCATGCATACCACATTTCATGCCTGTGCCATACAAATCCTTTTTATTTGCCAATTATTCTGTAACTTTCAGACAAAGAAATGTTAGATTGTGTTACAAAGAGGTAAGAAAAACATCTAATGTGCTAAAATTTTAAAAAAGAAATTAAAATAAATAGTGCTATGAATCTGTTGGCAAAATAATCATTATGTTAAAGTAAAAAAAAAAATCTAATAAAGATATAGCTGAAGAGCACCAGGAAGGTAAAGCATAAAGAACATGGGATTTAACATCAGGGATACTTCTTTTCCCAAGAATGGAAAAATAAGCACCACATGTACTCACCAGCAAATCGGTTTCACTGATCAATACCTAAGTGGACATACAGGAATAACATTTATCGGGGATCGGGCAGATGGGAGGCAGGAGGAGGGGATGGGTATATACATACACAATGAATGCGATGCATATCATCTGGGGGAAGGGCATGCTTGAAGCTCTGACTCTGGGGGTGAAGGGGAGTGAAGGCAACACACATAACCTAAACATTTGTATCCCCATAATATGCTGAAATAAAAAACAAAAAGAATTCTGAGGAGGAATAAATATTTTTTAAAAAAACAAACAAAAAACAAAACAAAGAAAAACATCAGGGATACTTCTTCTAAAATTCCAGTTCTTCCATTTGTTAGTCACATGACTGTGGGCAGATTGTTCGCTTTTAATAGATGTAAAAAGTCATCCCCTTGAGAAGTAAATGATATAATGAAAGCCCATGTCCCACTAGCAGATGGTGGGTGCTTAGTAACACAACTCTTAGATACTTTTCATATGATATTTACGTAAAGGCAATGTTGAAGTATTATTGATAAATGTAAACCTGAAGGAAAGTAATTAAATATCTGCCAAAATTCATGTTGTTGAGTTTCAAGATGTTCAAAATCAATTTTACAACTCAATATCCAGTATGTAAGCACTGAATTATGTCAATTGTAGAATACCATATGACAGTGATTTTTCAATTTTGGTTTGTACATATACATAAATTACCTAGGGGTTTGTGAAAAATATAAGGCATTAAGTTCTCCCTCAAGAGAAGCTGGTTTAATAGGCCTGGTGTGGTCCACTAATCTGTGTCCTTAACATACCTCCTAGATAATTCTGATGGAGATGGTCCTCGACTATATTTTGGTTAACTCAGCCTTATACAAAATGTACTTATATACTTAGAATGTATTTATTAGTGAGTTGGGTTTAAAAAAAAAAAAAAAGGAATGGCTCAAATCAACCATCACCTCCTACATTGAAAATCATCACTCCCAGGATATCAGTGGGAATGGTGGGAAAAAAGACTTCCAAAATCTGTACCTCTATAAAAAAAAATGAGAATATGGGCAAAATTTATCAAAATCAATTTTTTTTCAGAACTCTGGGAATTAGCTAAAGGCTTACAATAATCTGAGAAGCATTTATTCAACAGAAATGGCCAAGTCATGATAAACAGAGTAAGCTCTCTGCAGTTTTAACTTGCCCTATTCCCATTCTGTCTTCCATAGCTCTGTAATAGCCTTGAAAACCAACAGCCTCACAATAGCAGTGGCCAAGAAAAACGTCCAAAGCTAGTAGTAGGCAGAAAAACAATAAGAAAATTGAAGACATAGACAGTGGTATAAGCCTACTAGATTTAACAGACATCTATAGAACACTCTGTATAACAGCAGGAGAATATATGTTCTTCTCAAATGCACTTAGAACACCCTCCAGGATAAACCATGTATTGGGCCATAAATCAAGTCTCAATAAATTTAAAAAGATTGAAATCATACAAAGTATGTTCTCTGACCACAAGAGAATGAAAAGTAAATGCCTATTTTAAAAGGCAGAACAATATCAAATTAATAGCCTAAATTTCTACCTTAGGATACTAGAAGAAATAGAGCAAACTAACCCCAAACCAAGGAGAAAGAAGGAAATAACAGAGATTAGAGTAGAAATAAAGGATATAGAAAATAGAGAATATCAATGAAACTAGAAGCTGGTCTTTAAAAACAGTAAAACTGACAAATCTTTATTTAGCTAAACTAACCAAGAAGAAAGGGAGAAGACTCAAAGGTACAAACAGATTCACTGGTAAATTATACCAAGAATTTAAAAAAGATTCAGCACCAATCCTTCACAAACTCTTCCAAAAAGAGGAGGGAACACTTCCCACCTCATTCTATGAGGCCAGTATTACTCTGGTATGAAAACTGACAAAGCTATCGCAAGCAAGCTACAGACCAATATCCTTTATGAATGTAGACATGAAAATCCTTAACAAAAATCTAGCAAGCTAAATACGGCAACATATAAAAAGAATTATATACCATAAGCAAGTGGGATTTATTCCAGGAATGCAGGTTTATTAACTATAGGGAAAATTAATCAGTATAACATACTATATTAATAGAATAATGGACACAAACCACATGATCAAATCAAAAGACACAGACAAGCATTTGATAAAATCCAATACCCTTTCAGGATAAAAATACTGAACTCACTAAAAATAGAAGGGAACTTCCTCAACCTGATGAAAAACATGTATGAAAATTCAAAGATAATATCATATTTAATGATGAAAGACTGAAAATTATACCCCTAAAATCAGAAGAAAAAAAAAAACAAGAATGTCTGCTCTCACCACTTCTACTCAACATTGTACTGGAGATTCTAGCCAGGGCAGTCAGGCAAGGAAAAAAAAAGCATTCAGATGGAAAGAAAGAGATACTATCTCTATTCACAGATAACATGATCTTCTATATAAAAAGTCCTAAGGAATCTACACACAAAAAATCTACTAGAACTAATAAGCAAGTTCACCAGGATTGCAGGCTATAAAATCAATATGCAAAAGAAATTGTAGTTTTATATACTAGCAAGGAACAATCTTAAAATAAAATAAAGAAAAAATCCCACTTATAATAGCATCTAAAAGAATAAAATATTTAGTAATAAGTTTAATCAATGAGGTACAACCCTTCTACACCAAAACCTAAAACATCATTGAAAGAAATTAAAGAAGACCTGAAAAAAGTAGAAAGACATTCATGTTCATGAATCGAAAGACTTAATATTGTTAGAATGGCAGTAATCCCCAAATTGATCTGCAGGTTTAATATAATTCCTATCAAAATTCCAGCTCCCATTTTTATGGACATTGTCAAGCCAATCAGAAAATTCATATGGAAACACGAGGGACCCAGAATTGCCAAAAGAAATCTTGAAAAAGAATAGTAAAGTTGGAGGACTCACACTTCCAGATTTTAAAACTTACTACACAGCTATAATAATAAAAATTATGGTACTATCATCTGTGATTGCTTTTCTCAGTGTTTTGTAGTTCTGTTTGTAGAGATCTTTCTCCTCCTTGGCTACATGTATTCCTGGGTATTTTATTTTCTTTGTAGCTACTGTGAATGGTATTGAGTCTTTGATTTGACTCTCAGCTTGACTATTATGTGTTGCTAGATTAACCAGGAATAGAAGAGAAAGAACACTAATAAGCTCAATCAGAAACAACAAAGGAGATATTACAACTGATACCACAGAAAATATCATCTGTGAATGCTATGACAATCTTTATGTTTCCTTGAATATTTATATTGGCATTCCTTTTGCACTGGAGACTACCTAAAGTTAATAGTTCAACAAAACAATTAGTGAACCCCCAGATTGTGCATAAAATAGGATTTTTTTAGGCATTGAGAGTTAGAAATATTAGTAAGCTAGAGACTCAGACCTAGTGAAGGAAAAAGCACATAAAGAGTAGTTATAACCTCTATGGGAAAAAAAGTATAGAGAGTCTACAAAGAAACAAATGTAGACCTACCATTTGATCCAGCAATCCCACTTCTGGGTATCTACCCAAAGAAATGAAGTCATTTTACCAAAAAGACACCTGCACTTGAATGTTTATTGCAGGACGATTCACAATTGTGAAGATGTGGAATCAACCTAAATGTCCTTCAATTCATGAGTGGATAAAGAAAACATGGTGTATGTATACCATGGAGTACAACTGAGCTATAGAAAAGGATGAATTAATGCCTTTTGCCACAATTTGGATGGAACTGGAGACATTATCCTAAGTTAAGTATCTCAAGAATGAACAAACACCACATGTGTTCACTATTAACCTGGAACTAATGAATGAGCACACATGTACACAGAGAAATGTACAATTTAGTGAAATCAAGCAATGGGGAGAGGGGAGGAAGGTAGGGGCAAAAAGCTACCTAATGGATATAATGAACACTATTTGGTGTGTGCACATTTATAGCCATGACTCAAGCATGGAGTGGAAGCTAATAAATGAGTACCCATAGGCACAAAGTGATACAAAGAACACAAGAAACCAGGAAAGGGGGAAAGCAGGAGAGTGGATGTGAGATAAAATCTTATCTGTTGGGTACAATGAACACTGTTCTGGTAACAGGCACAACAAAGGCCCTGACTTAAGCATTATACAAAATATTCATGTAACAAAGACACTTGTACCCCCTGAATTAATATTTTGAAATTTAAAAAGTGTAGTTACATCATATAACAATTAAAATAATAGCAGTAAGAACTAACTATTGCATTATATGAGGATATACTCAATCTTTATAGTCATGGAAGTCTCTGGAGAAGATGACAAACTGAGTTGTATTTGAAGGAATGAGTAGAAGAAAAAATATTCCCAGCAGAGAGGAAAGCATAATCATCCTTATTAAAGCAAGAGACAGCATAGAACTTAGGGAAACCTATCTACAGTGTTACTAGGTACCTAAAGTGTAAGACCATAGTGGTTAAGTGATGGAACCAAAATGCCCCCAGTCATAGAGAACTACAGTGCTTTGCTGGGGCTTCAGCTGAGCTTTGATTAAAACAATAGTAGCAGAAAATAAAATTTATAGAGATTTTGCTTAGTGTGCTTTCTTAGGTCAAGAGTTAGCTTATGTGTAGCCGCAAAATCTTCCCCCCAAGATTATTAGTTTTGGTGAGATAACACTTAAGCTGTAATTTTAAATGCTGTATTTCCATAATTGCCTTTCTATTTATTAAATTTATGGTATGATGTATCATTTGCTAACAATAATTACAGTAGGTTATAACCTCCCCAAAGGCATGAAGCAAGGTTGTATTATGTGAGCACTTTATACAATCTGTTTTACTCAGGAATGCATGAGAAACCACAAGAATCCTGAAAGCTGGCCTTACAATATGCTTCTAGTCCTCCAGGAAATTCTTCCTGGTCACTGAGCTGTGAGCATGGTCATAAGTTCCTGAGACGGTCATTTAGGGACTGGTGATTGCTTATGACTGTGCTCTGGAAGTGAAAACTCAAGCAGATATCCAGCCAAACATATGTAAAACCTTACTAAATACTTGAAATAATAATATGCAAGAGAAGAGAGACCTCTATGTTAAGTCAGCACAAAGCTATAAACTAGAATCAGCACAACTTCAATAAACCAGAAGCAAACCAAGGTTAAGCAATGACTGAATGAAAAAGTTTGAATAGAACATTGCTATGATGATTTATGCACTACTGAAGAATCCATCTTGGATCTATCCTTTTCAATAAAATATCAACTATTCTTCCTGGAACTTAAGATCTTAATTAACCTTATTTCTGTATATCCATCATCATTCATCATTTGTGAACTAGATCCTCCCTCTGGTTCAACCGAATTTATTTACTTGCCAAAATCCACTTCTCTGATGTGAATACATATGCATGCCTACATACACACACATGCACACACACAGACAGCCAATTTGCACCACTTTGGTACATTGCATGTTTCATAGTTTTTGTTTATTCACTTGTATAATGAAGTCACACAAATAATAAAGCTTTAACAGAGGCTGCTGCTTTTTTGATATGTAGATAGAGTTGTTTTGTGTCATAAAAACCACATAAGAATCATGAGTTCTATCACTGTTTTCATACATGAGTTTGTGTCCTGGGAAATGGCAGGAGGATTTATCATTTAGTTAGGAATGTGGCAAATGTTCAATAAATGGTAGGTGAACAGAAATGTATTCTCTCATAGAAAACTTGTATTCATTCAATTAATAAGCATTTACTTAGTGTGCCCATTTTATGTCAGATACTATGCTAGATGCTAGGGATGGTGAAATAAATGGTATTATCCCTGTCCTCAAGATGATTTGCCTCTTTAGCAGTTAAAAATGTGTATTTATATATATATAAAAAAATTTGTAACATGAATAGTTTTTAAAATTGCAATATTCTCATTGCTGATTCATTGATACTAAGAGAAGTAATATATATTGACTAGCCAAGGAGGAAAAAAAAAACAGAAGATAATACTGTTTGCTTTTTTGATTAAAACTGTTCTACTAAGGAATTGTCTATTATTGTTTGCCACAAACTGCCAGCTATTAGAAATTACAAGTCAACATAAATCTCCTCTATTGCTCTGTTCACCCTGTTCCAGTGGCTACTAGAATAACATCAAAGAATCTTCTTCCTAGTGGACCATGAAATTAAAGCTCAGCAGACTGAAACAGCTAGTGGGTTTCTTCACTGGGTAAGGCCCAATCTGTGAAGTCAGTAAAGAATGCAATGAAAAAAACTAATGTATCCAGGAAAATGTTCAAGTCATGGTATCAGGAAAATCTAATGCTAGGGAGAAGCTTCAGACTAAAGCCTTAAGATTTTGAGTAGAATACTCAAGAGAGTATATAGAAGAAAGTATATCAGGAAATTTACCTAATTTTTTTCCTTCATATAATTTTTAAATAATAGAAAGTTGTTCCTTTCCAGAGAGGAGGAAAAAATCATACAAGAAAGTCTTTTAAATATGAGATCTCTACTTGTTCTGTTATGGGCAAATCTCTTCTCTCTAATAGTCCCATAACAGGACTTGAAACTTGGTATTTTTGTCTGAGAACATGCCATTGCTTACTATTTTCCTTTCATTTATTGATTGATTCAATTTTACAACAATAGTGCATTGTTTTAAAAAGTAGTATTTGTTGAACTCTTATCACAGGGCAAGTCTTGTTCTAATCCCTGTATGTGTGTGCATTCATTTAATTTTTATAACAACCCTGCAATGCAGGTACTTACTTATTCTTATTTTATCAAAGGGGAAATTGAGACACTGGGAGATGAAATATTTGGGCTATAGTTATACGGCTAGTAGGTAGCTAAACCAGTATTTAAGCCAAGGTATTCTGACCCCACAGTTTTCACTTATAACCACTAAATGTCCCCTACTAAGCATCTATTGTATACTAAGCTGTGTCAAATGTTGAAAATCCACAGATGAGTAAATGCAATATCTATCCTCTAGATATGCAGTCTTATAGGAGAAGACTCAGATAATTTTAAAAGTATGGTAAAATGTAAAAATATGCTATCATAGTAATATATGCTATGTTAAAATGGGCAATAAAGGAGAGGGCCAATAATTCTACCTATAGAAATGGAGATAGTCAAGTACATCTTAAGAAATAACCATTGAATTAAGTTTTATTAATCTCAGCATGCCTTTTAGTAAGAGACAGTAACATTTATTGAATCTGTCCTTATACCACACGTTATTCTAAGCCCTTCACATGAATCAGCTCATGTAATACTCTTAAAAACCACATGAGTTAAGAACTACTATTCTCCTCATCATACAGGAGGAAATTTGAGGTACAGAATGCCAGAGTAACTTGACCAAAGTACAAGGGTCTGGGCCTAGATTGACACCCAAGATGTCTAGCTCTAGAATCTGAGCTCTTAACTACCACATTCATTTTATTTTTATTTCTTTATTTTCTTTAGAGACAGGGTCTCACTCTGTCACCAGGCTGGAGTGCAGTGGTGTGATCACAACTCCTGGGCTCAAGCTAACCTTCCCCTTCAGCCTCCCGAGCAGCTGGGGCTATACTTGTAACTACATCTTTAAGACTAAGAACCTACACAGAAAGTGCATGAAACTGTAATCAGTAACATTGGTCCTGAGAATGTCTATGACTGTAAAGTGATAAGACAGAAGAACAGATCAAATCAATTTGACTCAATTTTGACAAAATAAAATGACTGGTTTTTAAATTCATTTGAATTTAATTTTTTGCATGGGTGTAATGTGATCACTGAATTTTTTCCATTGACATTTTTAGCATAGAGACAACTGGGAGGAAAGCTGCTGTGACACTTCATCAATCAATTACTATTTATTAGGCTTTCACTAAATGCAGAGCAGTCTACTGCACTAATTTCATCCATGACTTCAGGTCCTGAAACAGAATGGGCTCCTCAGAATAGCAATGAAGGTAACAACTTCATTCAGAATTATTATATGAATGTTGAAAAACCTCTATCTTTGAAATATTTATATTGTTTTAAAAAGACTTCATTATCGGTGTGCATGATTAAGGCATATTGTCAAATTTATATTTCTTGATTCTTGTAGGTGCTTCTTAATTAGCTAGAAACTATCTTGATTAGTAAGTGAAAATCAGCTTTTAAATAAGCAAATAATGTATACTTTATTCAGTGGAGTGTTAAAAATGTTAGAAAGTTATTATAATTAATCATATAAAAGATATTACCCCTGAATCAAGTTTGTTACATATCAGCTTTGACACTGAAACTATGTGTAATATTATTTGAGGGCTTTTGATCTTTGTTTTATTTTGGAAAGCTCACAAGTTATTCATAATACGCTTTTGAAATTTGAAAATAGCAATGCATAGAAAAACAAGAACACTTATCTAAATCAACATCTGTTCTGTAGGTAAAATTGGAAATGTAATTTCACACTCAGTTAAGAATGGCCCAATGTGCGGCTGGTATCCATCTGATAAAAACACAGGAGCGATTCTAAATATTTATGTATGGTTCTTGTATACGTCAGTGCCAATTGCCTTTGTCAGGTTTAATACCAAAAAAAATGTAAGCTTAAAACTGATGAGTCACCTAGCTTAAACATAAAATGGTTAAAAGCAGCACTAAGATACTCTGAATCCAGGAGTTCCAGGAAAGTAAAAGCCTCCTTTGGTATCTCCACCTGGAATTGATTCCAGGCCCCCTGTGGTTACTATTAATAAAATCCCAGGATGCTCAAGTCCCAAATGCAGTAGTAAATCATTTCTAGATGTACTTATAATACCTAATGCAATGTAAATGCTATGTATGTAGCTGTTACATTGTATTGTTTTTGATGTTATTTTTATTGTTGTATTTTTATTTTATATTATTTTTCCAATATTTTTGAGTCACAATTGGTTGGATCTGTGAGTGTGGAACTATAGATACAGACAGCCATATATAAAAACAAAATTTTTAAACAGCTAAAAATAAAAAAGGAAATAGACGCTAAGCACGTTAAAAATAAGAGAGAGTGGAACCAAGAATTAAGGATACTTGATGGAAATAAAGTAAAAAAGAGTACAGGTTAGGATTAATCAAAGGAGGTCTGGATAAATCACATAACTACAATGAAACATTAGGTATCTAAGGTTTAGTATAAGATTGTCCATTATAGGATGCATGAGTTTTTCAGGACACTTACACATATAGGGTGGATACAGACATCCCCAAATCTATTTTTTTTTTTTTTTGAGACAGAGTCTCACTCTGTTACCCAGGCTAGAGTGCCATGGCATCAGCCTAGCTCACAGCAACCTCAAACTCCTGGGCTCAAGTAGTCCTTCTGCCTCAGCCTCCCAAGTAGCTGGGACTACAGGCAT